>APFE030165301.1:0-16831 GCA_000404065.3 Pinus taeda | reverse complement strand
TATTAAGAAATAATTAGATGTCAAAAGTTGTGATACCTAGAATTAAAATGAAAAAGATGTGCAGAAGCAATCCTCCTACAAAGTGCAAATTAATCCTTGACAATATAGTCTCCCTTCTTCATCACCAACTAATTACAAATAGACAATTATAGATATTCAAAATATATTCAAAATTACTAATAGAGTAATTGCATACAACAATGTATTCAAAATATTTATAAGAGCAAAATGTATATTTATAAACATCAAAACAAATCTAAATATGATTGAAGGAGATGTGATAATCGTTTGGAGAAACAAATAATGCTAAAGATTTTATAAATCTTGCCATCATTAAAAAAATATTCAAAAATACATAATTTCTCGACTTGCAAAAATAGATCTATAGATATAAAATTAATAATAATAATATAATAATAGTAAAATAAATAAATAAATAATAATAATAAATCATCAAAATATTCCTTTGAAGGAAATAAATTATTTCAAACATAAATAAAGAAACAAATTATTTCAAGAGTAATCTTGACATAGTGAATTATTAAAATTACTCTTCAAGATATATTTTGTAATATTTGGAGGAACACTATATAGAATTAATTAGTTGTCAAGAGTTGTGATACCTAAAATTAAATGAAATAGATGTGCAATATCAATCCTCGTGAAAACTATTGACAAAATTGTCTCCCTTCTTCATCACCAACTAATTACTAATAAAAAATTACATACACATAAAAATATAACATAACAATTGTAATATTCACAAATATTACCATCCAAATCCAAACACATAAACGCACAACCCACAAAAAGGATCCAAACAAAGTCATACATATGAAAGCAACACGGACCAAAATAAAGACGAAAATGATATTGGTCATGCCAAGCAAAGAAAACATAATGTGAATTTTGAATTTTATCTCAAATATATACATAATAATGATAATCTAAAAATGTGACATTGTTGCCCTCAACTAGAACCAGCTTAGATCCATCTAACATTGGATCTATCATGCGCCGAGAGGGATCAAATCCCTTGAGGTGCAAACTTTTCCTCAAGTTCTACACACAAAAAAGAAGGTTTACACCTCGAGAGATTTGATCTCTCGGTGCATGATAAATCCGGTGCTAAATGGATCTAAATTGGTTTAGTAATTAATAGCTAAAATAGTATAAATTAAATTTCAATTTTCAATCATTATTAATAAATATAAAACTCTTATATGTAAACAGTTATTTTTAATAATAATAATAATGTATTTAATCAAGAAATGAAATTGTTTTTTTAAGATTTTTCTCATTAACTTTTACTAAAATTTATAGAAATTTAGATTTTATATAAATATTATAACATTAAGGCTCCAAAATATGATAATCTCACTTAAAATTAATCACTTAATTTTTAATAAAAAACCATTTCGTAAGATATCCCTTAATAATATTTCTTAATAAATATAAAACACGTATATATAAAAATATGCACACAAATACCAAAAATAAATTAATTTATATGGAATTTAATCCCAATAAATTTCAAATTCAAATTCGGGTAAAAAAATTAACGATAAAAATTAGTCGCGGAGTTACATTATCCCATAAAACATAATCCTCGGTAACACAAAAGGGATAAAAATTCATATAAAACTCAAATTATTCTTAACATTTATCGACACAATTCAAATTTCTAATATGAAATAAAATTCCTTTTATTATATTATAGGATTAAATTTTCGATTAAACTTAATTATGATAATATACCAACACCATATCAATATGTTTTAATTATCAACTCTATTTTTAATTCCAGAATATGATTTGTTGGCATCTGCCCGTTTTAATTAATAGGATGATCCTCCGGCAAATTATTCACTTAATGCCAATAGATTACACATAAATACTTTGTCCTTAATCACAGTTTCACTAAATTCTCCCATAAATGTATCCAACGAGTCTTTGAAGCATGGACCAACTTGGTACTATAATTCAAACTCATTCATCTTCCGTCTTTGCAGTAACTGACAAAATAAAAACAGAACCCGAGCATTCATTCAGTGCGTTGTCTCTTCCCAAAATATCAGTAAGGTCATTAATAACCATCAAATGATATTTATGATATTTGTATTAAGGGTTGGTTTCATGAACTAGGAAAGGGAATTTGTTTTGGGTATAAATTTGGGCAATTTTGTTTTTTTTAGAGTTTCACAAATGTATGAGGAGGTGTAGATTTGTTGGTTTAGGTAAAGTTTTATTTTCATTAGGTTCCAGGTTCAAATTTTATGAGGAGAGATTGGTCACTGGATGAATTATGGGATGGGTTACATTATCCCAAGGTGCATCTAGGCTAGACCTCTCGCATAATTTAGAAAATTGATCCTAATTCCAAATCAATCAAAATTCTATTTCTTGGGTGGTTTAGTTAGATAGGAAATGGAAGATTAATACATGATTACATTGCTCTTAGTTTAATTGGTTGGTGAAAATTGATAGATGATTAGATTGTTCTTACAATAATTGGTTGGTGGCAATATTGTTCATGAATTGGACTAGTTCTATGCTCTAGTCTACCACCATAAATTTACTATAAATACTATTTACAAATTTATTAGAAAATAACATCTACATATGTGAGAAAACATCTTTTATTTTCCCACAATGTTCCCCTTGGATATCCCCACAATGTTCCCTTGAAAACAATGAAAATTACGAACACATTGCATTTACAACAACCAAAACAATGATCGAACATCATTTTCTACTCCTAAGAAGTATTGAAATTTGAATATTTGCTCATTGAGGTACTTGGAGTTTGAGTCTTAGCAATACTCTGAAATATCCTAGCTACAATATCCTAAATTTATTTCCCCAACAATATTAAAAGACTTACTTTTGCCTCTTTTCATTAGATGTTCCTCTTCCCTATTTATCCAAGAAGAGAGCATATGTATCCTCCTCCTCCTCCCCACCAGGTTCAATCTCAACAAGTGACATATTGGATTGTTATGATAAGGTAGAGGGGTAGATGCCCCCTTAGATAAAGGTTCACTTGGGTATGTCTTGAGATGCTTTGGTCCTTGCTAAGTTACACATTAAGGATTTTCACATACACTGGTCCTTCCTTATAGGACCAAATCTCTATCTTTATATTGATTACCTCTAGTAGGTCATCCCTACATTCATCTCCACACATATCTTGGCCACAATGGTGCTCTCTAGGTTTCTTGTCCTCTCATCAATGTCCAAAAATTTCCCCAATTTGTTCCCTATCAAGGTTAAGCCTTTTCTAGCTCACAATTCCAAGGTTACAAAAATAACTTAATCAATGGAATGTTGAATGCCATTTCTTCTTAATAGGGTAGAAAAGGGGGGTTTATCCCTTAAAGGATAAGATGGAACCATCTTAGTACCACTTATTTTGTTGGATAGTCTCTCTATCCATCTATGAATTGAAGATAAATGTTATCCAATTCCAGGCTAGGATGTGAAAAAATAGTGTATATCACAACTATTCTATCCATTCTTTATTAATACAATAACCCATAGTATCATGAGGATTTTATTTTCCATTAAATTTACTCACAATTATCACTTCTTGGAAAATAAGGACTTAGTCCATCCCCACAATGATTCCCATAACCAATGTCATATTCTCCTTCTTAAGATTGACACACAAGTTCACTTTCTTTTCCGCTACCTCTTTGGAACATCAATATGTGTGCCATCTCAATATCTCCTCTACACTTCTTGTTGCACTTGACTCCCTCTAACAAGCTCCTCAAGAGATAAAGGTGTCCATTTTGCAATCTACACAAGGGATAAACTTGGCTTATCCCTTAGTCCTAAGACCACATTGGATTGTTTTGCTTCTTTGATTACTCCTCCTTCAATGAAACTTGATGACGATATATTATTACATAAGCAAGGAGGTTTCATGCTCTTTTGACGACACTCTCCTCCATTATTTCCTTTGGATAATACCTCGTACTAATTTTCCTGCAAATCATGATCTTTGAAAGAACCATGAGAAACCCTTATCACTCCTTTGAAACTAACTACAACATCCTTTAAGTAGGTGCTCAAAAAAGGTCGATAAAATTTGGACTTAGTAGAAGCATGATTAAGAGTAATATTGCCCCCACTCCTACCCATAGAGGTAATAGAAGGGTTGGAATCACTTACCTTATTGGTGATATTTGTCTTCTTTATTTGTCCCATGCAACCTTGATTGTTTTTCAAAAACCCTTCTCCTCATTTTCTATGCCCCTCCTCCATGGCTCGTGATCATTCTCTCTCTCTCTCTCTCTCTCTCTCTCTCTCTCTCTCTCTCTCTCTCTCACATAACATTAATCATTAAGCAAAAACCTTTCTCCTCCTTTGTTATGTCCCTCCTCCATGGCTTGCAATAATTTATATATAATACACACACAATTATGTAAATTAAGATGTAAACTATTGTGGATATTCCATCGGACAATTTGTCACAACGAATCTGATAAAATAAATTGAAAACTATATTATGAAGGTTAACTTGCTTTAGATTCCAAATTTGTTAGTTATTGATTTATGCTTACACATGAAATAGATAAAATGTGGAAAATACAAAGTAAAAAATACAATTTGACACCATCTACTATGAATAAAAAGATTTTCTCTTATAAACCATTACTGGAGAACCTAGCTAGAAGGAGAGGCTATTTTACTCTCTTTTCTCTACTGTGGAAATAATGCAAGTAGAAAGGAGGAGACACTCTCTATGAAGTTACATGATAGCTATGGTCTATTAGGTTGCTACATAACACTAGCCCCCTCTATTATGCTCTTTAACTCCCACTCCTAGTTGCTCTACTCTATTATGGAACAAGATACAATAGAATAGAATAGAACCCCCACTCCTAGTGCCCCAATTTTAAATTAGCCTCATACCTAACTAAGGCTCAAGTTTGACTCCTTCAACTCTAGAGCTACAACTTTGACCTTTCTAATTTTTTCTTCACAATTCACGGGTGGCTAGCCCTCTTTGCATGAGTAACAAGGGTGAATGTGGCATTGTCTCGAACCATGGTGGTGAAACTAAAAGCTCAACTTTTGGGAGGCATCAATTTTGTATACAAGCTCCAATTGATGTATTTCTTACACCGTTGGAAAATTCTATGAGTGTAAAACAACTTTAAGGGGCTTAGCACAAACAAGAGCTTTTAGACCACAACAAACTTCATTCAATGCCTCGAAGTGTCCCCAAAAAAATTTAAACCTTATTTCTTCAAACTATAACCCATAGGTAAAAATGACCCTGTATGTTAATTCCTCTAATTTTTCTACTATTAAATATAAAAATAAAATAATAAATAATATACGAATCAAAACTATATCATAAATAAAAATATCATAACATTATTTAAATCAATAATAACATAAATAAAAATATCATAACATTATTTTAAATCAATAATAACTAGGATAGTAAGGATTAAATCTTTAAACATGTAAATATGTTTCTAGAATAAAAAATAAAAAAATTAATGAAATGTTAACATGCCTTGAATTTGATGTTTATCCACACATCTCAAGTTATCATCAGTTTTACCATTTAAACAACGCGTTAACACAAGTCTTCTCATTATGATATCGCTAACTTATATTATTCTACCGTAAATGGAAATCTTATTCAAACCCCACTAAATATATGACATGTCTCAAGTTATTATTAATTTTACTTGAGATATTATTAATTTTACCATTTCAATTGCTAGTTAGCATAAGTCTCATCATTATGATATTATTAACTTATATTATATTGCAAATAGGGCCTTTATTCAATCCCCACTAATACCATTTAAATTACTTCGATAGCATATGTCTTGTCATTATGATATCATTAAAAATGGGATCTTTATTCAAACCCCATTAAATATAAAATAGTAAGTTAATTATTAAAGAGGAGATATATTTTAATTAAAGGAATTTTACATAAAAATTAATTAAAATCCATTTAGTAAGAATTATATATATATAATATAATTACACTTCATTCCTATAAATTTTATAATAAATTTTTATAAATGATGTTATATGTGGGATTAGGAATACAGGTATTTGCAAGTGAACTTGCGGAATAAAAAGTGAATGTTGGAACAAGTATTGGAGTTACAGTAGGAGCGCACTAAGAAGGGTGGTTGAAGAAATAATATAGGTGGAGACACAATGTAGTCTGGAATCATGTTGGGTTAAGTGGGTGAAATCGTTGTATGCTCTAGATCTTTGTATAGTAGAAGCGTGGTTGAAGATAAGGCACACGTGGAGACAAAGTTCATTCTGGAGTCCTATGAGGTGGAGCAGGTGGAATACATTGTACTTTGGATTCCTTCTAGTTAGAGTGAAAACTCTGTGTTTTTTTCTTATCTGTGGGATTAGTAGATGGACATTAGAGTGCTCTAAATTCTTAGGTCAATAGGTGGCGACACTAGAGGATATAATCCTAAACAAGGTGGGTGGAGACTAGGTGGTCTCTAAAGTCTTATGTGATTAGATTGATTGGCATCAATTGAATTTCCTTGAGCACTTACTCCTTAGATTCAACTGCATGAAATGTTGCAGTGCAATTGGCCTACGATTGGGTGGAGAGCGGGAGTCTCTCTCAATTTATATTCATCCAACTACTAAGATAAGTTGCTCACTTGTATCTTGTGCATGTATATGAAATATGAATAATGGCTAATGTATTTATATGATAATAGATGTGTACCAACACTATCAATGAGGATGTGTATTCCTATGTGTTGCATTGTGATGATTGTGAATGTTGCTTACATGCAGAGAGACTATGTGGATTTCAGTTATGTATGATGGGCACTGTCCATCTTTTTTGGATATGAAATGATGTTGAGATCTTCCATCTGATGTGTCAGGAATGGTTATGAAGCATCATTAAAGTTCTCAAGACTTCGACTTTGGGCACGCATAGAGATGGTCTGTCTTTGGGCTGAATTGGCCTTGATTAAGTTTCAAGGGGAGCCCCATAAATTATTAAGGCGCTAAGATAACAAAGCGAAGAATGGGAAAACTCCTATTAAACACCATAAAATATTCATGTTGCATCGTGTCGAGAATGTCGATAGATGGTTAGTGGAAAAATGGTGTGGTTGGTAGAAGGCACTGGATGGGAAACTTCCCATCACCTGTCCCCAATATTGTCGTCATGCTGCAAAGTTGTGACGAGGAGTTATGCTATAATAGGATTGTTGGCGCTGTTGACGGAGGGTGACAGAGATCCTTCTTCGGCCATAAATGGGGATCACTACCTTGCATAGACATTTAGGACCTTGATGGGACTGAAGACCTAAGTTGAAGTGGCAAGGTGATGCCACCCTAGCATGAGTAGGACGTCAGCAAGATCCTATAAGAGTGGGTGATGTGTAGTTTAATTGATGTGTCATCTAAAAGACATGTGGTAGTGGATTGTGATGCCACACAGTATTGGTGTGGCGATGCATGTGGAGGGGAACCATGTCACCACAGACCACAAAGGATAGTTTTTGGTGTCTTTCATAACTATCAATGAAGTTAACAAAATTTGCAAAAGAGACGAAAGTTGGAGGACAAATATATCTTTGTTACCTGACAGGAAGTCATCCACATCATGCCACAGGTGGTAGAGTGGTATGACCTTGGGGTGTGGCATGATGGCGCAAATTAGGCAAAGTTGCAGGATGAAAATTGTCCCTGTCATTTGACATGAAAAGGTGTGACACTCTGTAAAGGCTAGAATGGAGTATCATTCTAAGGAAATGGCACAGGCACAGTGGCACTAAGGAAATGAGACGTGGAAAGTGCCACAATGGATTTCACATGAGGGTGAGGTGCCACATGGTGAATCCTTGATGATGTGTTGAGGGTTACGATGCCAAAAATTCAAATGGGAATAACTTCCAATCCAAAGGTTGGGTTGAGATAAAGTTTATATCACTAGAAATCTCTCGATGAGCTGAAAGCAATGGTGTTGTCCAAATTTAATTCCACTAACTTTGGGGAAGGGATAAATTTTATAACACCATTTCCATGATGGGATGATGGAGGTTGGATTAATTTAAGGTAACACCTTCCATTTTGTTGAGTTTAATCCAAGGGGGTGGGAGGGAGAGTTACAATTGCACTAAGGTTCCTCCTATTAACATAAAGTGGAAAAAAGGATTATAACATTAGTGACATTGTTCATACTTCCTTAGAAGTGTTTCTTTGTTACTATTGACAATGTTCATAATTCCTTAGAAGCATGTCTTTGTTATTGGTGATAATGTTCAAACTTCCTTAGAAGTGGTGCTCATAATTCTTTTGAGTATTGTCCCACGGAGCTACAAGCAATTGATATCTTCACCACATCTATGGTAGAGGCAAAGTTTGTATGAATTCAAAAGTTGTTGGGAGTGTGGAAATTTTTCATTAAGGAGAAGTGTTTATGTAATGCCATCTTCCTCCATAAATGTCAATTCTCCCTAGTCATAATTAAGGGGGAGTGTTGGAATATGTCCCTTTGGAAGATAATAATGTCAAGATTATGTCATAAGAAACTTTAATTTTATGTAAAAAACTCATATCCCACATTCATCATGGAATAAAATACCTTTTTAATACTTTATTATAAAGAGTTGAAATCACATTATTCCACATGCATTATTGGGATGTAATTCCTCCATATATTTTGGTATATAATAGAGGTTAGGGAGTCTCATGAAGAACACAAAAAAATATGATAGTATTATCATTGTAAAGTAATGATGCATTTATGATGGTGCTCTATGTAATATTGGAGATTTATCAAGATAATAAATATGACATTACCTTCCCATGGATGTTTCCTTGTTCATGGTTTTATTGCATGAATCCAATATGTTCTTTCTTTTGTCTCTTAGCTCCTTTCTTTTATTGATCAAGTGTTGTTATCATCGCATGAATCCAATATGTTCTTTCTTTTGTCTCTTAGCTCCTTTCTTTTATTGATCAAGTGTTGTTATCGCATGAATCCAATATGTTCTTTCTTTTGTCTTTTAGCTCCTTTATTTTATTGATCAAGTGTTGTTATCGCATGAATCCAATATGTTCTTTCTTTTGTCTCCTAGCTCCTTTCTTCTATTGATAAAGTGTTGTTATCACATGAATCTAATATGTTCTTTCTTTTGTCTCTTAGCTCCTTTCTTTTATTGATCAATTGTTGTTATTATGCATAGGATGTTAGATTAATAAATTTATGTGGTGTTTTGTATTTTTGTATAGAATTAGGATTTGGAGAATCCTTTTTCTTCCAAACTTTCAAGAAGTAAAGTTATCACAATCCCTACTAATATATGTATGACAATGAGATCATTGAAATAATATATTGACATAACTTGAAATCTGATTGAAGACATGATTCTCCACTGCCACTTATGCCGAGTCAATTAAACCTCCTAAAATGTCAATCACCACTAGTATCCAAGCCAGTTAATGATATATATTAGTATTTTAGAGTATTTAGCCTTAATATTTTTTCGTAACAAATTTCCAATAGAAAATAAAATAGATTCATTCCAAAACCTCATTGGAAAACTTAGAAGCTTCACGCAAATGGACATACTTGCAACCACCTCTCTTAGAGGATCAAAACAAGTCAAGGCTTCAATGCCAAGTTAGATAAACCTTCAAACTAGCTTCCACCCTAAAAAAAAATGTGTTAGCCACCCTCAAGTAAGTATGTGGAAAAATTGTCTATAGCCTACTACTAGTGCCCAATGGAATTGAACCATGAATCTAGAGAGTCCATTGCAAATCTCGTCCACTCAAATTTTGTAACCAAAATTTTACCTGAGAACTAAAGAATATAGTCTACCTTCAAACCTTCTCCTGCACTAAATGAGCACCGCCTTCTTGCCACTTCAATACCATCCTTTTTCTCCAAACACCGCCTTCCTTCGTGGAAAACTCCTTATGACCCCTAAGCAAATAAACATCCAATGATTTGCCAACAATACCCACCCCGCCACCCTCTAGAACATATTTAGTTGGATTTGATTGCAAGATTTAGTTCTTAAGAATCAAAGAGTATACCAAAGAAAATCTTTGGGTGCTTAGTGGATAAGTGAAAATGATTTTGGAACTACCAATGGCATCAAGTCCAAAAGCACCTTGACACCTCGTCATATACTTGGCATTGCTTGAGGATTGCTTCAACACTTGGATCACATGATGGTAATTGTTCTTGTGGACCGACAACTCTAACAACTACACATAAAAAGTGTCAAACCCATTTTCTAAAGATTTTTTCTCTAAATGATTTTTGCATCCTTTATCACCCCATGCCTTGGTATACACCTTCTTAACTAAGAATAAGTCACTTGAAAAAGAAACTAAGATGTGATCATTAGATAAGGTATCTTCAAAATAAAAGATTCATTATCTTCAAATATTATTGAGAAAAAAAATTAAAAAACAAAAACATGAACATATACAACATACCAAGACACAAAACACATACTAAACCAAACATATACCATGGATACATACCATTTCAGAAAACCCTTTATATTTTAGTTTCAAAATATTCTGGTAATAAGGAATTCAACAACGTTTTTATTACTACATTGGTTTCTCATCTTAAAACTACTTATGATTATAATATTTTATAATTTTAATTGGTCTTCTTTTATTAATTTTTTGAATATTAAGTTTATATTTTAGTTTCAAGATATTCATACGATCATCAAATCAACAACCTTTTAACTATTACATTGGTTTTTTTTTGGTCTTAAACGATTATAATATTATTATTATTATTATTTCATTAAATTATATTTAAATAGATGATGTCTTTTATTTTTATTTTTTCCCGATAAAAAAGTCAATTAATTTTCTTTATAAAATAAAACTACAAATATAAATGCATTGGAGGATTTCCATAGGGCATAGGGCATTATACGTATGAAAATTCAAAGTTAGAAAGCTGGGATGATTTCATATACTTTCTAAATTTAAGTTCACTTTGATTAATAGTTGAATTTCCTTATTACGTCCTGCCCTCATTCGGGCTGGCAGGGACTATAGTATCCGGTTTTACCGATATAGCATTAGTTCGGCACAAAATCCACAGAAATCCATTAAAATATTTCACGTTAACCAAAGTTTGCCGATTGTATATTTATTAAATTTTATGTTTGCCGATACACACAGCCAATGGATGGAACGATCGTCTTATTTGGCCTCAGTACGAGGTATAACTTAGGAAAATTTTACAAAATCATTTCGCTAATTGGTACAGGTTTGAAGTAATGCTATCTTCGGGATAGCATTAGTTCGTTAACATTAAATGTTAATTGGTTTACATTAAGGCTATAGCGATATCGCCTAGGTTACGTTGGGGACAGATGTTATGTCCCTCCTGTCCCTCCACGCCTGCCATCTGCGAGGCATGCACGCCTACGCCTGCCATTGCCAATGCATGGATGCTCTATAAAGTACTTATCTGACTCATCCGCTGCAACATAAAAATGCAGTGGATTTCCAACCATTCTCGTAAGCATGTACGACCATCGCTGCCATCATCTGGTTTACCACCATATCTGCTGGAATCTGTTCAAATCAAACAGATAAACTTGAGAGAGCTTTAAGAGTAACGAACAAGCAATCATATGGGGCAAGCTATGGACGAACCAACTGACCACGTCTAAGATGAGCTTTGGGTACTGGACGCTTCTGCCTTCTTGCTGTCTGAATTTTCTGCAGTCCTTTCTGTTTCCTGTTTGTTTTACTGCATTCCCTGCACATATGTTTGCATTACTCAATGTATTCGTCTGTTTGCTGCATCTTTTTCCAGTATTTAAATTCTAAACATGAAAAAGATCTGCTACTATTATTTAGTTGTCATCTTTAATAATGTACTCCAATCTATCCGGAAGCCCTTCTTAGTCGCTATCTCACTTGCCATCTAGCCTGACAATTTTGATAATCACATTCAGACAAATTAAAGTTTCCACGTTTTCAATTTGTTAAAAGATAATGGATTGCATAGTTGTATTTCCAACCCAGCAGGATGTCCTTGTCATTCACTGTCTAATCTGATTACTACGTTCGCAGTAATTCAGGTTTTCAATGTATCAAGAAATAAATAATTTGATGCAAAAACAATGATTTTTTTGAGATACATCTATTATATGAAAGCATCCTTTACATATAGTCTAAATTTTTTGGAAGATTGTATAACGGCGTACCTGAATGTATAAGCAAGTAGTCGGTTCAAGGAATGTTTCCGACAAGCAGTTGGCATCGCAAGCTCCTGTGTTCCTCCCACAAGCTCGCATGCTGCAATGCACAGAACAGGACGAACTCGTTTGCCTCCTGCTAGAAGAGAATACCTTTATTTTGGTTGAAAAATTGGTCCATAAACTACTTTTAACTTAGGTTAAATTAATTTTGCTGAGAAATACAATGTTGCGTAAACACAGCAACCATAATTCTTCATTGCTTACAGGTCACAGACAGAAGAACTCGTCAGTGTTACTGCCACCACTGAATGATGGGGGAACCCTGAAATGCCAAAGCCTCCCGGAAGATCCCACCAGATTGCTGCTGCAGAGGAACTCACCGGCATACATTTGCTCCACTCTCCTGTCAACATCATGAAGGAAAATATCTGTGGATCCTTCCTTCTTCCTGTTCCTGGCCATCACGGGTGCATAAACTACTTTTAACTTAGGTTAAATTAATTTTGCTGAGAAATACAATGTTGCGTAAACACAGCAACCATAATTCTTCATTGCTTACAGGTCACGGACAGAAGAACTCGTCAGTGTTACTGCCACCACTGAATGATGGGGGAACCCTGAAATGCCAAAGCCTCCCGTAAGATCCCACCAGATTGCTGCTGCAGAGGAACTCACCGGCATACATTTGCTCCACTCTCCTGTCAACATCATGAAGGAAAATATCTGTGGATCCTTCCTTCTTCCTGTTCCTGGCCATCACGGCTGCAGTGAAAATGGCGGACATTCTGCCCGGTGCGGCGCCGAAGAAACCACGGGGGGCGTCAATCATGATGACATCCTACTCCGTCTCGTAGATGAGCGCAGGCAAGTTTGTGAGATGTTCACCAGAAGATGTGCTCAATGAAGTTATGAAGGCTGGCAACCCTTGTACTGCGCGAGAAATGGACCTGTGATTGCAGAGAGGGCATTTGCATCGTGAGGGGTTTTGGTAACAGAGTGCCTGGTTCCATTTGCAAATAAGAGAGATGAGGAGGGACCTTCACGTAGGGTCTGGAGGGCAGGTATTTGTCATGGTTGTCCGCCACGTTTCCCCCATGCATGAAATGTCAGACTATACGCCATGCATAATATGTTGCAAAGTTCTATGTTGCCGAATTTGAATTAGAATAAAATAATATTTGTTTTAATTATCCGCCTCAAGAACGATTTACAACATTTATCTTTGCAATGTAGTCTCTAACACAGTTTAATAATGTACTTTTCCCCAATATTATTTTTATATCATACGACTTAATGCTCTATATAATTAATGCTTACATAACGCTGTCGCTCCAATCTATCCGGAAGCCCTTCTTAGTCGCTATCTCACTTGCCATCTAGCCTGACAATTTTGATAATCACATTCAGACAAATTAAAGTTAGTTGTATTTCCAACCCAGCAGGATGTCCTTGTCATTCACTGTCTAATCTGATTACTACGTTCGCAGTAATTCAGGTTTTCAATGTATCAAGAAATAAATAATTTGATATCCAAAACATATAGTCAGTACTTATATATTTTATTCTATCGATGACAATGACAAAAAATTATTCAGGAATTCCATTGAGTACATGACGAAATATAAGTCCCTCTATAATTATTTATACTCATATAAATAAAAAAACTATATTTGCTTTCGCTAGTCATCGTCGGTGCAGACATTGGATGTAATATATCATGTAGAGTTGATGGAAAACTGATAATAAGAATATACAATTGAAGAGTAATACTGTATGCATAGCGGCGCAATCTACTTTTGGGCCAATGTTTTTCTACCTCACAGAAAAGAAATGGAAATTCAAGTACTCTCGTGCACTTCGTTGGCTTCATCTGTGTTATTTCATGTTTATGATGATTTGGTATCTCGTAATGGATTCGTGCACTTCGTTGGCTTCATCTGTGTTATTTTCATGTTTATGATGATTTGGTATCTCGTAATAAGAGTAATTGCCAGTTTCATTGCATTTTCAAATGGGCGAATTTCTACCTCACAGGACAACATCTCCATTATTAGAATCTTTCATTGCATTTTCACAGGCGCAGACGAAGGTTCAGATGATCTTGCTGATGGGCTGGGGCAGGGACTAGCTGCCCCGCAGCCCGTCTTGTTTCTTTAATAAAAAGAAGTTCCCCTTCATCATGCGAAACATTCTATTTTGTGGAAATATCTTCCATTTCTCCAATGTTTTTTATAAAAGACGGTGAGTTGAACAATTTTCAAGCTTATGAGGTAAACATAATGATATGTTCCTTCAACATAGTTAGCAACTAGCAGTGAGGGAAACATTTTAGAGCAACGCTATTTTAAACCATAACAAGAGCGAAAAAAACAGGGTGAAATTATACCTTATTTATATTAAATTATACCTTATTTAATATTAATTGATATACATAATTAATATTTAATAAATAATAAATATACAAATTATATTAATAATGTGATAATATGAGAAGAAAAGTGTATAATTATTTATTATTATGATTAATATTATTATTAATATTAATATTTATTGTTTATTATAAATAAATTTAATAATATATTAATTAATAATATAAATTGATAATTTTTTATTTTTCATTTAATTATAATTAATTCTTAATAATTAATTAAAAATTATAATAAAATTAAATTTAAAACCATTTATTTTATATAAATAATATTAAACTACCATTAGTTATATAAATTAATTTATAAACCCTAACTTTAATATTATAAATCTAAAAATAATATTATACCTACCAATATAAATACAAACTCATATAAACTCTTTTAATATAAATACAAATTCATATAAACTCTTTAATCAAATAGATGTGTTTGACAAGTGTGCTTCTCTGTCAAACTTCTTAGCAGATCACGGTTACAACATGTTGTGTGATCACAAAGCAAATACTGAAATGACGAAATATATGATTCTTGATTAACACAACAACAAAGAGAAGGAAATATGTTTCTTCATTAACACGATTCGATGAAACTTGTCCACATGCTTCAATGATGCTTTTGAACTTCCTACAAAAATCGTACATTATGGGACACGGCCCTCCTCAATCCTGGGAGGACACTACTCATCCATTCTTTATATGCAAGAGATCATGCGGATTAAGAGATACGAGGAAATAATGCGTTGCAGTGATAAATTTCCTACTGGCAGGACAAAGTCATTGACCTTTTCGTTATTGTTCTTCCCGAACATCTTTACCTTTTGTTTCATATATAAAAATAATTATAAATTAAAAAACTGTTTATATATATATATAATATATATATATATATATATATATATATATTGTGCATTTTTGTACCTTTTATTAATTGGAACATTTTATTATATTTTTATATAATTTTAAAAAAAAATCATAAAATTTATTGTTTTTTTTTTTAATAGTATATTAATGTTAATAATGTTTTTATTTGGACAATTAAATTATTAAATATAATAAGAAATCAAGAAGTTTTGATATATTTTTTTGTTCACATTAAAATTGAGAATTTAATTTTAACTAAATAATCTCATCATTCCTCTTAGTACCAAAATAAACCATTTGAAATAAATTATTATTAATATTAATTTATTCCCATTTCTTTTATTATTATATTATTATTTATATTATATTAATTTATAAATAATTAAATGTTTTTTCGCCGTAAGGCGTTCCTCTGGGAAGAACTCCCCTCTAGTGCCACGTTGTACCTTCATGCGCCATTGATTTCGTTGTTAGACGATAGAATTAATATTCACCGTTTGATTCGAAGTGTTCGATTCATTATCCCTCCCGCGCATCATCCCTCCCGCGCATCGCATCTGGCATTTGGCCGTGGCATCGCATCTGGCATCTGGCAAGCATGCGCTGCAATCCGAATCCTCCTCATGCTTTTGTATCGTTTGATATCCTCCTTCATGCTTTCATTTTCTAGCGTAAGGAGCCTCAAGGCACTCGAGATATTGGTTTGATTCCCAAACGAAATGCAGACCCTCCGCCGCTGAATTTCCGAGGATTTCAGCAACAAAATATCATGCAGGCGCCCTGTCAAAGGTACAACTTTTTTACAGCTCGTTTGAGATCCAGTTTTGGGGTTCTGTTCTTTTGTTGTTGGGCTGAAATTGGGTTTACTCAGTGTTAGGTTATTCAGTGGTGTGGGCATATTCTCGGTTTCGTTAATTGAGTGATGCAAATCCTATCTAATTTAGATGTCCAGACACAAACCCTGCACAGCAACGAACCGTTATGTCAAGAACTTCAACATTTGCTAATATTGATAAACTTCATACCCATAGGTTTCCTGATGCTCACCATCCTGCCCATGCGAGAAACAGATGTTTCCCTAAATCACTTCTGTCTTTAGCAAAATTGAACATATACGCATACATAAGAACAGTGGGCTTTGCAACTCGCAAGATTAGCAATGGCTGCCCACCTAAAATGGAATGTATTATGCCACAGATGGCAGTTGAAGCTAGTGTTTGGACAGCGCTCAAAGTCCCATCTACAGGATCCAGCATATAAAAGCGTCCATCAGCACAGATTCCATCATTGCACAAGGACTCATCATAAAAAAAAAAGC
>APFE030165298.1:419226-431549 GCA_000404065.3 Pinus taeda | reverse complement strand
TTTGGAACATGTACATATGCATCACATCCAAATACCCTTAGATGTGAAAGAGAGGGTTTCTTACCAGTCCATACTTCTAGTGGAGTCTTATCCTCCAACGCTGATGAAGGTGACCTGTTGACCAAGTAACATGCAGTATCCACCGCCTCTGCCCAGAATTCCTGTCCTAACTTGGCACCACTGAGCATGCTCTTGCCCTTTCCATCAACGCTTGTTCATTCTTCTCTGCGACTCCATTTTGCTGAGGTGTATAGGAGTAGTCTTCTGCAGTGCTATACCACACTTCTTACAGAATTCTTCAATTCCTTGCTGCAAAATTCCCACCATATTTCTAGCACCTTTATCTTCCTCTCTGTCTGATTTTCCACCAAAGCCTTAAATTCTTTAAACCTGTCAAAGACTTCAGATTTCTTCTTAAGGAAATATATCCATGTATTCCTGAGAAGTCATCTATAAATGATACATAGTACACAGACTTACCCAGTGATGGAACTTTCACAGGTCCAAACACATCACTGTGCACAAGCTCTAATATTTGTTTCGTCCTCTTACCACCAGAGGGGAAACTCACCCGATTCTGCTTCCCATATACACAATTTTCATAGAAATCAAAATCCAGAGAGCTATTACTCATACCTTCTACCATACCTTTACCATGAAGTATTCGAAGGCCCTTCTCTCCAATATGTCCAAGCCTTTGTTGCCACAACATGGTCTTCTCTCCAGAGACCACTAGATTTTCTACTCCATTTTCAGGAACCATAGAACTATTGCACCCGTCAACAACAGTGCTACCTTGCAGCTTGTACAGAGTTCCAATCCAACTCCCCGCATCAATACCAATGCTCCTTGAACCATCTTGCAGGTATCCTTCTCGAACATTGTCTTTACACCTGCATCATCCAACTTGCTTACAGAAATCAGATTTCTGGCCAATGCAGGAATATGCAGAACACCCGGAAGGGTTATAACCCTTCCACCTTGCAACTTCAACTTTAATTTTCCACAACCAATGATTCTAGCCCTCCTATCATCTCCTAAGAAGACATCACCACCATCGTATTTCTCATACTCGCAGAACCACTCTCTATGGGGAGTGAAGTGAAAGGATGCACCTGAGTCAATTAACCATGCCTCATGAACTACATGTGTACTTGAAGAAGCCAAGTACACATCCCCACCTTCATCTGAGGTGGTTTTCGCCTCTGCAGAAGGAGCATCATCAGATCCCTTTCCTTTATCAGGAGCTTTAGATTTACCCTCCCTTCTGAAGTGCCCTTCCTTTCCGCATTTCCAGCACACCACCTTTGTAGGTTTTCCTGGAGATTTAGATCTCCCTCTAGATTTAGATCTCCCACTCGATGACTTATTTTTGTTTCTGTCCTGGGACCGTCCTCGTACAGACAAGGCATCACCATTCTGGTTGTCCATATTTTTCCGTCTCATCTCCTCCGTCAGCAAGGCTGAGACTATTTCATCAAACTGCAAGCAGTTGCATTGCTACCTATTGCAATAACCAGACTATCCCACGAGTCTGGTAGAGAACACAACAAACTGATGCACTTATCTTCATCTGAAATTTTAATATAAACAGATAATAACTGACTTACCACAGTATTAAATGCATTCAGATGCTCTGTCACCGAGTCTCCATCTTTCATCCTCAGGTTATACAGCTTTTTCCGCAGGAACAATTTATCCACCAGAGACTTAGATTGGTACAAAGTCCCTAACTTGTCCCACAAAGCCTTCGCCGTAGCTTCTCCTGATACATTCAACAATACTGAATCTGAGACACACAATCATATTGTGCTCTTTGCCTTCCGATCCAACCAACTTCTTCCATTCTTCATCGGTCACTCCCGTTGGTTTAGTACCTGGATCTACCGCGATCCACTGATCTTTATCCACCAATAGATCCTCCATCTTGAGTTTCCACAACTCAAAACTCTGACCATTGAACTTCTCAATCTCTATCTTTCTGTTGCTTGCCATCTTCTTTCACCACCAGAATCGATCTCGCAGATCTCCCACTGAACAGGGTCTACCACAGGCCCGAGCGAAACCCCTCAGCAACAAAGGCGTCCCCTTGAAGCCAAACAGCTCTGATACCAAATGTAGGTTTTAACCCCGTACAGAAATTACCTGCATATGAATTCTAAATGACAGGAAAATAAAAATGCGAGAGCATAACCCATAAAACACATATACATAGAGATTTCCCACTGGATCTCAAAACCGAGACTACCAGCTTGATTTTTCATTATGTTCCTTTCAATGTTACAATACATATTTATACATGCGAAGCATCCAATACCATGGACCGAAAACCATCGCGTCCAAAACTATGGACCGAAAAACCATAGGTAGGTTCGCCCAACCTAATATAGGGTCCAAAAAAAAAATTTTCGGGGCGCTGCCCTGAACCCCATAGAGGGGGGCTCCGCCCCCCCTCTAACCCCCCGGTTCACTACGTAGGTTAGTCGTGGAAAGAATATAACACAACCCAACAGGCTTCTCCACTACGCAAAACCAGTATATCTCTTTGGAGGAGTAGGCGATTGTGACTGTACCATTCCGTTGTCGGAACTAGTGGTTGGACATAGATGTATTATATGACTGGAACTTACACTTCTTAATATAATAGAGCCAACAAGTTTCAGGCATATGTTATATTGTATTTCATCTATCTTGAGTACTCTAAGTGATATATGTATCTGTTTGCTTATGCATGCATGTGTATCTATTTATGTATATCTATGTATGAATATTTCGGAAATGTGATGTTGGTTTAACCATCACTATGGATTGCTAGCTTACTTGCCTTCCATGTTGTGATGCATCTTTTCTCATGTGCTCCCTTCTTAACTCCGTGCTATCATAGGTTTCCAAGGGGCGCACACTCACCGCACCCTCCATGTGTTAGAACTGCTCGTGCACCTTCCTTGACTTACTGCATATGTCACACCCTTGCTACCAACAGGGACATCTTACTTGCCTATATGCGAAACCTGGTCAAGGAATTACCGTATGACCCACTGCTGAGACTCCTACACCAAACAATGTGAGGTTTAATTGGGACTTCTTACTGGGGAGATCCCCCGACAAGTTGGCAGGTCCAACACCATCAACATTTATGGCGCTAGAAGGAGGGCCAGATGACAAGCTATTTCCTCTCATCTTATTTTGAACCTTTGCATAT
Organism: Pinus taeda; assembly: GCA_000404065.3. NCBI lineage: Eukaryota > Viridiplantae > Streptophyta > Pinopsida > Pinales > Pinaceae > Pinus > Pinus taeda. The sequence goes on along the minus strand of APFE030165298.1, from coordinate 428,347 downwards.
CTATCATGGAGTCTTGCGCTCTTAATCCTCCAAAATGTTGTTCCCATGCTGAGCCTATTACCATTACGATGGAGTTTTTTGATCTCTTGTCTACATACATGTATGATGGTGAAGGTGAAATGGCCTGGCCTGAGTTCTTACATGTCTTCCTTTCCATGCTTAATGAGGAAGATGGATGTTTTGATGAACAGGCCAGTCTGCTTCTTGCATACACACTTTGTGAATCCCCACATTAATGGTTCTTTAGCCTACTGGATGACAATGCCCACTCACTTGAGCACTTCTGTGATCTCATTGAAGATACTTTCTATCATTTTGATCCAAAATATCTTGACCAAAAACTATTACAACAACGTAAGGCTCCGCATGAATCACATATGGACTTTTGGTAGCGCTTCCATGATTTGTAGTTTTAAGCTCTGAAAATCTAGATGAAATTTCCTTATCTTTGGGATAGATTCAAGTACTCTCTTAAAAAATCAGTCCATCCCAAGAAGAAGTTTGAGCCCAAGCATCGCTCAACATACTTCAGTGATGGAGTTGTGCAATCACAGACAGATACGGTCATTGACATAAGTGATTGTCTTTCGTCCCCTCATTAAACATCTCCACCACTGCAGAATGATGTAGGAGATCAGTTACATACATCAATTCAACTGTCACATCCTCCCAACATCACTTCACTTAATTTTTGTGCATATTTTGTTGTGAGTTCATCGAGTTGTCATATGCATTTTGTACCACAACCTTCATCTTTGTACTTGGATGATTCTTATGATGATATTTTCTTGTGTTCTTCCATTCCAGACTCTACACTTATTATGAAAGAGGATCAAGCCATCGATGAAGTTGGTGTTTCACAACCAACATGTGTTGTCATGAAGAGTATGATTGGGAGCTTGAGCATCAATAATCGGCGAAGGATGACTCCCTTCTATCCAAGCTTCCTTTGTTCTTTCCTGAAATCTTTGGTGAACCTTCCATCCATGATTTTGCATGTGTATCTCCATCTATGAATGCACCCATTGTTGATCACTCGCAGGATACACCGTATGTCAATCCATCATCTAATAATGGAGAGCATAAATTATTCATTGAAAATCTTCTTGATTTTTCATCTGCCTTTTCTGGAAACACAGAGGATGAATTTGTCCTCTTTTCATCTACCCCTTTGTTTAATTTATTAGATCATGAGGATGTCAATGAAATCATTGATTTTTATGATCATAGCTGTCGTGATCTATTTACTCCCACATTCGATCACGATCATGATTCTATTGTAGTTGATTTTTCAAAGCCACCTATTTATTATGATCTATTTGATGATGAAGTCGAAACACCCTAAGTTGTCGAGGCACTTTAGCCTGAGCTAATGGTTATGTCAGGCCCTCACTGTCCTAAGGATGGTTTCGTTTCCGATCAGGAAATTATTCAAACACTCGAGGCTCCTCATCACTCATCTGTATACATTGAAGACCAATCTCACACATAGATCATGCTTCCTCCACTTGAACTACAGGATCTCATCGCTCATGCATTGGAGGAATCTTACATTGAAAGCACATGTGCATGACACAAGTTTTCTTTGTTTTTCTCGTTTTCTTACTTGTCACAGTCAAGAGTACGTGTATGCTTCATAGTTGCACGTAGTGTCAAACAACACCATGAGAAGTCCACAGACCACATGTCGTGTACTTGCACTCACTTATATCTGGTGGACACTTTTAAGAATGAAGTGTGTTTGTCTTCATTGTTATATCTTTCCTGGTTGCTGGTTCGCACAACCACTTTGATCAAGGACAAAGCCTTCACCAACATGGATCAACCAATGCATTGGTAGCTGCATTGGAAATATCACTTCATGTGATCAGGCCCATGCATTATTAGCTTAAGATTAGGAGTATTGTTTTCTTTCAGTTTGTTTGCTTGCATTCCTATTTTCTTTCTTGCTTTGCATGTATTTTTGTATGCTTGCTTGTTTTCTTACTCACTTTACTTTCACATTTACTTCTACTTCTGCTTTGCTTTGTAGTTTGTTTGCTTTTTTTTGTTTGTAGGTTAGTTTCACATGAAACCGTGCTTGACTCTTGAAACAAGTTGGGTAAAGTAGAAGAGGCCTTGTGCAACTATCACTACTTGGTTATCTTTCATTCTACCTCTATGTGAAGAAATTGTTACTTTTGTTCCATGATACATCGATGGAAAATATGTATTGTTCGAAGTGAACCTTGGTGAAAACACAACGCTTGCACGTTAACTAGTGTCACCTACTTTAGTCGGTTGTTTTTGGGTTAACCCTTGGCAGCTCAATCAATTAAAGTAAGGTGAGGGGGAAAACCTTAACAAGCATGTCAGAGGTATATAATAAACTACTTCTCTGAAGGAACAACCTCTTCAGCTCTTAATAAGTCAGGATCCCTCTTCTACCTCTAAAATGAATAAGTGTTATGCACAATTATGAAAATGAAAAATGAAAAGTTTCAAGAATGAAAAATGAATAAGGCGAGAGAAGAGAAAGGCTTCCTGCATGGAGAGGTGATGAAAGTAACTCCGTCGAGGTACTGACTAAGCTCACTGGCAGTGGAGCGATGCTTGTGTTCCTACGTGACTTTGTCAGGGTACTGTCCAGGCCTGCTGGAAACAGAGAAACTCTAGAGATGAAACTAAGACTCTAACAACTATACTGCTTGTGCACCAATATACCCCTCAACCCCAATTGAAACAAATATGTTGCCTTGGCTTAGAATGTGTGTCAATTGACCAAGAGCTTGGCAAATGCTACGTCTTACAATCAAGCAAGTGTGGAAACCTAGACGAACTGAGGACTCAACAATACTTCCGAAGGTGTTAAACTTGCTTTTCATGAACAAGGTCCATTTAGAGAGATGGAGTTCTACCAGTGTATCACCAAGTGTTGTAGCAGCTACAACCACCCTTCCTTATCTTCATTTTGGAGCCTCCCTACCAACCATCCTCAACTACATGTCTTGCCTTGTCAAGTACACAAGCTTCAGTCATTTTCTAACATAATGATAGCTTGTGCATGAGAATTTGTTGCATCCACCTCACAGGATGTTTCTCCAGACTTGGTCCAACTATAGGCTGAATAGCTCCCTCAAGAAATTGCGCAATTCTGGATGGGAACCAACCTTCCCTCCATAAATTGAGCAATTATGTTTGGTGGTCTACTAGGCTCGAGAATTGTACAAATTTGCCTGTCAAGCTTCACTGATAAAATTGTGCAATTCCTCCCAGTAGGGCTGCTCAACCCAGAAATTGCACAATTCTGGGCAGTAGTGTGCTTCTCAGCCCAGAAATTGTGCAATCCTTTTGGGCAATCAGCCTAGCTCCCTCCCAAAAATGAGCAAATTTTTCCCCTCAGCTGAGCAGGTTGTTGCATGTGCTATTGAGTTGACCGGTTCCATCCGAGACCAAGAAAACTTGACTTGCATGCATGGGCTACTTTTTCCCAGAATAGCAAAAATAAATATGCAAAAAGCATCCCTAGATTTTAGGGAGCTATTTTTAGCAGCTAGAGGTTACATGCAAAGATCGCTTTAGAATCTTTCCTCCAAGTGCCGTATTTTCCTAGATTTGTGGCATGTGTGTCATGAGCCTCAAACTTATTTATTCGACGCTTTAGACCTCACTTATTCACATCAATCTTGAATCTTTGACATCCCATAGGACATAAAGGAGTCTTTGACACATCCACCTCAATTATTCATGGGTAAGTCCTCTTAGCTTGTGTTTTGCAGCATTTTTGTCGCTTTTTGTGTTTTGGCTTGTGTGAGTGTTGTTTGCTTGACTTTTGTGAATGCTTTCTATTGATTACATGCATACTATCTTGTAATAGCATCGTTTCATTTTTTGTTAGCATCTCATTACTGTCGCATGCATGAAACTATTTTTCACAAACGAACGTCGATTCAGCGACTTGCTTAACCCACATGCATGTTGTTCCATTTTTTGAATATTTCATTCACTATTGCCATGCACGATCATTCACTCCTACTTACACTTAGTATTGCCATGCAATCAAATTCACATTTTCTTTCAGTTGCTCTTCGGTGGGTCTGGGTAGATTTGGCCTAGAATCTGCCTCACCAAGACAACATTACACAATCTTGAGAGGGAAGGCTTTGCCTTTCTCTCTAGAAATGCACATTTTTGCCCAATGACTGTCCTCCAGTCTTGCATTGTGCAATTCTGAGAGATAGTGACTACTAGCCCATAAAATTACACAATGCAGTCACCGGGCTAATAACCATTGCCAACTGAAATTGCACATTCCGCAGTTCCAGCAGCCCGTAGGCTATCCAGTATTGCGCATTGTGCAATTCTAGTAGCCAATCAACCTCCCTAGATAACCTAGACTTCCTTTTGCATAGTTCTAGCAGATAGTCTCCCAATCTGCCAGGAAAATTTATGCAATCCTTGCCAATCAATCCCCAGGTATGTTGCATGTCGTTCCTCAAGTTTGATTTGGTTTTAGTTGATAGATTTCTTGCCATGCATGTCGCTTTGTCTCCATATCTAGAAGGTGTTTGTCTGCCTCTTAGCAGTTTAGGATCAATGCCCTCCGAGAGAGCAGGATCAAAGGACACTGACGGAAGTGCAATTGGAGCGGCAGTTGAGCGAGTGTCTACAAGTCTTCCAATCTATGAAGACACCAAGATGATTGTAGAAAAGGACATCAAGCTGAAGTAGCAAGAGTTCAATGAAGCATTTGCAGGCACATTTGAGGAAGACCTCGAAGACCACCAAGTCTATGTGAACATCCACAAGTCCAGTTTGTATTGGACTACATGTAGGTATCTCATGCTCCCATGCCCGGACATGATACATTGGATTGTCTCGCACACTAATCCTGAGATGATGACATTGAGCAGTGTCAGTGGGACAAAGATTACTACCTTCAGGGCACATGATTATGATGAGATGTATTAGATGTTGAAGCCCATGATCACCATGGAGATTCCCTTTAGCATACCTAGCAACAATGCCAACTCTAGAGATATCTTGAAGAAATGGGTGAAGGAGCTGGCTAAATTCAGGATGAAACCCAACTAGGTCTACAAGACGAAGATACTACGGAAGGCGTATCAATACTTGGTCATCTTCGCATGTCATCTATATGGCCAAGAAAGAATGGAAACCTTCCCACAGAGCTAGGTGATCACGTTGGACCAATTGGCTAGAGAAGATAAAACATGCAACTGGTCTGACATGTTGGCTCACCAGTTGAAGGAATAAGTAACAAGGGCTCGATAGCCACCCAAAGGTATGCAAGTAGTAATCTACATGTCTACCTTCATCTTGGATGCAATATGTACCCATCAGGAGTTCTTGGGCTTGAAGTGGGCATGGACACAAACGGAGACCTCTATGAACACTTATTGTAAGATGTTGTCTAAATGCAGCTTCGGAGGAGTTATCACATAGTGTTCTCATCATTTTGTCACCCCGGTTAATATGATGATATTAAAATAGGATCCACCCTTCATGTCGAAGGCAACAATGGAGGCAGTGATCAACATAGTTGATTGGTATGCCTCACTGTCCGACACCTTCATACAAATGTACAGTGCAGAAAAACCTCTGCATGTTCTACCGAGGATTTCCTTGGAAAAACTCATCATGCAGGAAGTAGCATATCACATCTCGGCAGGGTTATCAGCTATGCTGCATGGAAAAATAAGGCACCTTGGCTTTCTCGTCCATTGCGGATCAAGTTTTACGAGATATGAGCTTTTAAGCATGTGGATGTTGAAGCAAAATAGATGAATAAATATCCATTTGACGCCCGAAGTTACAATCCATATGACCCGCATTGTCTTGTGCAAGACCACTGCTTAAGAATATAGTTTAACTGGATCCACGGGGCATGTCATTGGGCAGAGGAAGACCCATGGAGATATTGTTACAACTCCTCTAGACTCAATGAATCAGTCGGCCTTGTTGTGGAATGGATAGCGAAGCAGCATAAAGCAACATCTCAGAGAGCACAAGAAGCAGCAATGATAGAGGTAAACATACTAGTGCGTGACAAGGGCAAGAGGAAGATTCTCAACAACATGGAGGAAGCAAAGCTACAATTTCCCAGCAGACCCACTTGTGCAGAAAGCAGCTTTGGAAATAGAGGGAAAGAGGCAACAACGCGACAAGAGTAATTCACAAAGGTAGAAAGAGAAACAAAGGATGGAGGAAACCAAGAAGAAGTTGCATGAGCTGAAGGAGAAGCTCCAGAAGGAATAGGAGTTGTGTAGACAGGAGAAGGAAGCATAATAGGAATAGGTACAATAGGGGGTGCAACTTGTGTAGACATATGAAACTATACCCCTACAAATAGTAGACTCATCAAAATAGTTGGCATTAGGTAGACAGGGTGAACCATCGGAGGAGCAGGACTTTTCTTAGGAGATATAGAAAGAACTTGAATAGATGGATACAGATATAGAGCAACAGGAGTTAGAGAAAGATATCGACATCATGCCTCACCATCAAGAGGCCAACCCACCAGCTTCACCACATCCAGAAGAGGAGTTGTTGGCTATGTGGGGCTTGACCCAGGTTCATTAGTGATTTTAGCCAAGCAAATCCTAGTACTATTGGCCCTTTCGACAACAGTCCGTGGAGCACGGACTGAGGTCTCTCCTAAAGTAGTATGGGAGGGTGTTGGAACCACATTTCCACACCTTGGGGATGTCTTGTTGAAGGTTCTGGAGGTTCGCAATCCTAATCTTCCCGATGCTCTGCTCCGCGCAACTTTCTATTCTTTGCAACTCGTGCGCACCTTTGGGAATACAGTATTATTCCGATCCAATCCTTACTGTGCTATTATATTAGTGCTTAACTTAGTTTGTGTAGGCCCAATATTCTTATTACTTATTCAACTTTCAGATAAGTGCGCATGCTTGAAAACAATATAAATGCATAAAGATAACTAGAACATAGAAATACAGATCTACAAATAGACGCACAATATTCTGAATCAATCTTTCAGTTACAGACCCAACTCCGCCCTGCGCACTTAGCTGTAGGGTTCCGCGCACTCAACTGCGGACTCTACTGAGCCTCTGTGCACTTAGCTGCAAAGCCTCTACCTACCACTATGACCCAATACACTTCAGATCCATGTCTATCTTCTAACCATGCCTTCTCATTTATCTATTACTTTTTTACCACTCATATCCCCTTTACACTTAGAGCCTCGCTCTATTTATACAATCCCATGGTCCGCGGACCATGGGTAGGCCGACGCAATTTACATTCAATTATATTATTTTAGGGCAAACAACCCTATGACTAATCCTAAACTTTCACACTCCGCGCCCACATTTTGTGGAGTCTTTACATTACGTTGACCAAAACTCAGGCTTTAAGCCCCAAAAACATGATATGGGGGATTTGCAACCTAACAAGCCCACAACACAATCATCATGACTCATCCTGAGTCACTCTGCTAGTGCGGCGATCTTGGTCTGAAGCCCTTCCAATTATGTCTAAGTTGCATGAAGGTCCGCAACGCACTGCTCTACCGTCCGCTGGATCTGCTCTACTCGCTCGACTGAATGCTCACTGTCAGGGTCAAATCCTTGTCTTAAGTCATGTATCGCTTTCATCTGTGAGAGCTTTCCTTCGATGTTGGCCATGATAAGGAAGGCCTCATAAATCCAGGGCTAGACGCATGATTTAAGTACTGCCTCTTTTTGGTGTGCGACATCCACTTTTTCCTTCAATACCTTCGCCTGTTGTAGCTTCGCGAGCCGTTGGGTCAGGACCACTATCTGCGCCATCCCGTGCACACTATCATATTGCATTTGAAGCTCTCGTGCCTCTATTTCCAAGCGCTGTATGGTGGGGTCCTCATGTATGGAAGTGAGGACAGTGAAGGATTCTTCCAACATCGTTGTACAGGTCTGCACTGCTTGTCCTATTTCCTCCAGCCCCTTTTGGAGAGTGTCAACGCATTGTTCCCGAACTTCCGGGGGCGTGGACGACTGCGTCTTTAATCGGAGTTCATCAATCTAAAGGTTGAGGTCTAGATGGATCCTCGTTGCTTCCTCGTTTTCCTCGTGGAATCCATTGGCCAATTTGTGAATCCGCACTCCTATTGGTAGGTCTATCTCAATTTCTAGCTCTAGGGTGTGATGACATGCTTCCTCTACTATCTACTCTATCTGCTGATTTTGCGCCAACACTTCATCACATTATAGGCTAAGCTGCTCGATGTTGATTCACTATTCACTAAGCATTTGCATTACACGTCCTTCCCTAGCGCCGAGTTATGTTGTTGCTCCATCCTGCAGCTAGTATAATATATCCCACGGAAGGGTGGCTCTATCCTCCATGTTGTCTACTGTTAGTGCTCCTTCTAGCAGCATGACGGTGCTAGCCATTTTGGCCCGCAACAAGTGCTCTGTTGCTAATGTACCCATGGCACTGTAGGTGAATACTGTTCCTTCTTGTGGGGGTTGCACCTGAAGTCCCTGTAGTTGCGCCTTGAGGGCCCCCAACACATTTTTCCGCTCCATAATTGCTTCTTGGAGCGCTTCCCTAGTGACCTCGTGAACTGTGTCAGTGATGTCATATAGGTCACCCTCTTTCAGTGTAATAGGTTCCCCACCCAACTTGGAATCTTTGGTCATATTCCGTGGCTCTGTTCATTTCGTACCACATGGCAATTTTAATTATGTAGATGGTGTGCTTGGGTCCGTGCCTTCCACTATGTCATCTATTCCATGTCCTGTGGTCATGATCGAGGTGGATATTGGTGGCCACCCGCCAAGTCCACCTGGACCCCCACCTCAACATTTTCAGTTTCCTTAATTATAGCGCAATTTACTATTTTTAGCAGTTTTTTCGGGTCCTGAACTTCTGGAGCCATTTTGAGGCCCTAAACAACGTTTTTTGGGAAATCTTGCTCCGCGATATTTTGGATAAAAGATCGTCTTTCTCGTCGTATTCCTCGGAGAGATCTTTCCAACGGGCTATCATGCGTGTCAAACGGAGATCATATGCCAAAGTTACGACCCCGGGAAGTTGATGTACCAATTTACCCAAACGGGGCCCATAGTTTGGCGTTTCATCTTCTAGGGTTAGGTTTTGGAATGTTTTC
>APFE030165298.1:402812-416382 GCA_000404065.3 Pinus taeda | reverse complement strand
AAATAGGCCTTCGAGCCTCATTGTAACACAGTTCAGAGGCATGTAGCCACACATCTCTTTTCAGAGATAAGCTACCATCGCCCTAGCTGGTTTATTTCTATTTCCGGTTGTAAGCATATTTCAGTATTTTCCATTAATGAAATGAAGTATTATTTCCGATGCATCTTTGTGTATATGGTTATCTCTGTATTTTATTGCGTTCCTGTTTAAATCTGGATCAGGTCAGGTCTAAGCCTCTTTCCTCCTACACCGTGGTAGCCCCAGCTACTGCTACTATTTTAGCAGCCTTGGTCTGCTCTGCGGCGGCCTTCGCTGCCTCGCGAGAAGCCATTACCTCCTCGGTGAACTGCTCGTTCTGCTTTTGTTGTGCCAACAGCTTGGTGGCATGCTTCTATCTTTGTATCGCTACCTCATCATGCGCTTCCAGATTCGGGGTGCGCCATTCGAGTGGCCATGAGTCAAGCACCGTGAAAACAACGTCATCAATTGCGATGAAAGGGAGTTTGGTCCAATTCTACTCTGAATCCTTCCCTGCCTTGATATACACATTGTGCGTATCTGCCTTAAAGTATGCAAAGCTCCGCAGACTGTCGTACATTGTGGGGGATAGGCATGGAATTTTTTTGATCCACATTCAGATGCTTGCCTCTATGAGTATCCAGAAGATCTTGGTCTCCCAGATTCGTGTGGTATCCTTTGTCACCCAGAGCGATGCGTATTTTTCTACCTCTGGCAAGTCCTAGTCAAGAGGAGGAAACTTACTGTCCTCAAGAAATTCCCCTGCAACCAACAAGACAGATAAGAGAAACCACGCGTATTGAAAGTTCTTACCCTGCTCTTGGGCCTCCTTGCAGTTCATCAGAAACTCCTCACAGAGGAACTATGCCCAATTGAATTGTACCCCCTCTACACATTGTTCGACTAGCACGATGACCGTTGCTAGTACCTCATTGCCGCAGCATTTTCTCATCACCTGCTTAGCCAGAAACTGGGTTGCTACGTGCACCCCTTTGTCTTGAATGCTATTGATTATGTATCCTCTCTGCATCTTTTCCAACTGGTATTTCTTCTTCATGGCCTTTGCGAGCGCCAAATCTCTGCTTTTTCCAGCTATTTCCGTGGGGTCCCTTCCCGTACAAGGAAGCCGAGAAATCCTATGAATAAGCTTTGTCATGATATGAATAGGCTCCTGTAGCCACAAGTACCCATCGTGCACTAGGAAAAGCAGTTTCCTAATGGCAAATATCGTGTTTGGTGCCAGGTGAAAATGCGGAAACCATAGTAGGTGGAGTAGCTCGGCCTCCTCCACATCGAGCAACCATTTTTTGCGGCTTTAGCACTATAACTGACCCCTCCTTGCTCTGTTTCATGAGTTGGCTGGTCTCCAAATGTGGGAACTTTTCACTATCCACGAGGTCCCAATCTTCAAATTTCATCATGGACACGCAGCTCAGAATCGCTCCTTCAAACATAATTCCATCTAGGAGAAACGGGGTTTGGAGTGCACTTTTAACAGCATCCAAATCTTGGGTACTTTTACTCTCCCTTTTCGTGGAGGGACATACTTGGGAAGTTTTGCTTTAGCGTGCACTGGCTAAATGTCTTCCTCCATTTCTTCATATACCTCAATTTCTTCTACTAATGCTTGGAGATCCTCCTCCTCATTGTCTATCTCAAGATTGACAGTCTTGCCCTTGTCTTCCATAGACAGTTTACCGAACCATAGATTTCATGGAGACATACAGACCGGTCCTGCTACCTGTGGATCCTTTTTGGGCCTCAGTGTTGGGGCGATTTAGGAATTTTCAGTGCATCTCCCACCGGCGGCGTGGGGCTCTACGCATCTCCCTCGGTTGTTGACATCATTCTGATCAAGAAATCCTGTGTCTACTTCTGCAATGTCTCAAACACTAAACTTTCTCTCACAGCCTCCAAATTCGTTAGGTCCATACCCAATTGATAATGCAACAATTGAATTCTCAAAATGCCAAGGGTTGTTCAGTGGAGAGCTATTTGTGATGTATATGCCTTTTTGAATTCAAATTTGACCTTTCCCCCCTTATTCGGCTCATTAATGCGAGATTGGTAGCAGATAGTCCCAAATCTAGTTCTGACTTCGTGTCTTAATTACCTACCACCTGCTCTGTGTTGCCTTAAATTGGACATCTTGTCATGAATAATGACACCAACGGTCACTTCCCAGCCTCCCCGTGCGGCACTGCGGCCCCCTATGAGCAGACGTGACCCATGGGTCATACTAATCCTGTGTGCAGCCTCCTTGTCGCGCAGCTCCCATATAGACTCTTGAATTGTCCCGTGCTCTCTTTCAACTGCTTCAAGCATTGAGACTGTGCTTCCTACGAATAGTTAGGTGGTCACACCACCAGTGCGAGGCTTCAAGTCACCCTCCAACCCAGTTCGTGGGCCCTCCTCAGTTACACTCATGCTAGTCAACGCCTTGCATTCTTCCTTATGTAGTGTACTCCCCTGGTTACTTTGTCTGATAAGGTGTCGTTGCAGCCATGGTAGCAGAGCTAGAAACTCTCGGCGACAATATTCTAATGTGGTGGTATAGCTGCGCATATCTTGTCTTGTCCTTCTATCGACGTGACATGCTTGAGTGATTTCGGTTTCCAATTTTTTGATTTCCGCGTCCATTAACATGCTTTTCTGCTTCATCTGTACATGATCTTCTTCGATTTCGCAAAGCTCAAGGTTCCCTCGTCAAATGGCTTCTTGAATCTACATATGTTCATCCTCACGCGGCTGCATAATCTCTTAGTTCTAGTCCTCGCATTTTGTCCCAATTATGGGAGTTATTGCATGAGGATTCTTTTCCAAAACTATGGCCTCTACTCTACTCATCGTCTTCAAAATCATTTCCGCACTCAGGTTCTCATGCATGGCCTTATAGGCCCACTAGACGGCTGGTACGCGTAGGTCCCAATCAGTTCGTCCCACCTGGTAAACCTTATTCAGGATTTTGCATACCTTCTTGAATGCTTCTACGTGGAACCTCTATGGGGTGCGACGCTTTTCCTACTGTTGCGTCCTGTTCCAATTTTCAATTCTTAGTTTGGGTTGTGTTTGTGTGGACTACACAGCACACGTTTGTACCCATCGATGTAGGTGGGTGCGAAAGCTGCTCTGTCCTAGCTGCCTGACTCTTGGTCGAAGGTGGGGTCTTCTAAACTGTAAGCACATCATCCTTATGCATCTGCGCTAATCCTCAAACTTGCTTGACATGTACTCCACCATCGTGCAGGTGTTGCGCGTAGTGCCCATTTCAGCACATCGAACCATTGTTGTTTCAGTACTGCGCTTTCAAATTTGTCCAAGAATTCATCCACTGCTATCACTCCATCATATGATGGCAGTTCCCTTGCCTCCATTGTCACACAGTGCAGTGAGCTAATCATCATGTTGCAATTCGCCATTATCACTTCGTGCAACCGATCCTGTCATCATTCTACTTCCTCGTCTAAATCTGAAGTGTAGGAGCTTTTGTGCTCCCACGAGATTCTCCCATCTACAATTAGGTTCACCCAATCCTAGTCTTGCACTGTTATCTAGTAAATACAATCCATCTCATCGTCACTTTCATCGTCGCGCACTGGTTCGGTGTAGTGCACTTCTTCGACTGGGTCTAGCGAAACCACTACGCGTCAGGAATTTTTCTTGAATATCATCTTCTGCTTCTTCAGATTGATGGCTCCATTCATATCAGTGGCCCAGTCTATTCCTAGCAACGCAGGATAATGATTACTGCCATCGGCAATCTCTATTACTTCAAAGTCCATCTATGTGCTAGCACCTTCGATATCAACTGTTACCCCTTGCAACCTCCCCATGGGCAAAAGCTTATGTTGGTTCACCATTCGTAATTGAATAGGGGACCACTATAATGTGGGCTTGCCCATATGTTCCCATGTTTGCTTCGGTAATAAATTCACATCCAAACCCAGGTCTAGGATTACCTGATCCATTTCATACTCGCCAATCTGCGCTGTCAATCTCATTTCCCTCTCGATGCGCAATGCATGCTTTCCCAATTTCTGGACTACGCGCGGTTCCCCTGACCCTGCGCACCTGGTGATCAACTCCTGTAGTCCCTTAACTGCCTTATTGTCATGCAACAGTTTCATGCATGTCTCCAAAAAGGTAGTAAGCATATCAGGATCCATCCCTAGATCTGGTTGATCCTTACTACCTAAAGTGGAGGCCTCTGCGAAGCTATTCTTAGCTTCCATGAATGTCTCCTTTGCGCGTTCTATGTCAAACTTAGGTTCCTTTGTAGGAGCCTTGAGAACCCATGTATCTTCCTCGGGCTACTTCCCCTTATCCTCCCCTGTGGTCGCACTGCTTCTGAGCACCATGTTCACATTTGGGTCTTCTTTGCGTGGTTCATACCTCATCATTTGGATATTTTGAGTCGGAGGAGGCTAGAGTACCCCTTTCTCATGCATATGTATGATCAACGTAGGACAATATACCATTTCATGATTAAACTAAGTACAATATGAATAGGATATTCTCGTTGGGTTGGTACAATCGCAGGTGTAGTGCCCTGGTCCTCTGCAATTGTAACAAATTTACTGTCTGCAACCCCTTCCTGGTCCCATCCATCCTCGTCCTCGACCTTGCCCCTGGAATCTAGAGTGCCATCCCTGTAGCTGCATCAAGGCCTTGCATTTTGGTCTGCATCCTATAGGCTAGGGTCATATCCATCATTAACTTGTAACTGCGAGAAGTGCACTCATCGTGGCCTACTGACTTGCAAAAATTACAAAACAACTACTAAGGAGTCGGTGTTTACTTCTGCAACAAATGACAATTATCCTTTGTGTGTTTTCCTCCTATATGACAGGTCGCACATGATGGCACAAGTGTCACACTCGACCCTACATGTGCCTCTGGTCTCAACGGCATTGGTCCCCCTCCTACCAAGTAGTTCGCAAACACTAGACAGTGATCCTTGTCATGGCCCTAGCCTTTGCATTTTATGCACCAGACTTCCTTAGACGCCTCTGGCTGCGATGCCCTATCCTGCTTCAAGCTCTGCATTTCCAGGCAGAGATTTTGTAGTTCCTCGTGGATTTTTTGAACTCCCAACCCAAGATCTTGTATCGGGGTCTCATGCAACCTCATCGCCATTTTCAACACTTTGGCCTGGGTTGAAAGATTCTGTTATGACAGCGCCATCCTCAGATGTGGTGTCAAAGATGCCACAAACCATGCACAGTGTTGCACATCCATTAGTGTCATATTAGCTTCGTGGATCATACTCTTCAGCCGTTGATCCAGATACTATGGGGTCTCACCTAGAAGCATCGTGATCTATTTAAACCTGATGATTGATTGTGTCTCTAATTTCAGCTAGCTAAATTCTCTGTTCAACACATTCTGGATATTTGTTATCCCTCCATTTGGTTGGTCATTAGAGTGCTTGATATACCATGTCAACACACAATCCTACAGCACACTCACCAATGTAGCTTTCTTAATGTTGTCGTCTGTGACCACTTGCGCTTCCCACACTGCTCTTACCACGAACCATAACTGGTCTAGATCCTCATTCCCTACACCTCTGAATATGGGTAGCTTGATCGTGCTCGCCATGCTAAACTGTGGGGTTGGTGTAGGTGGAGTGTTTGGAGATGGAGGTGTGGGGGGTGAAGCGGGTGGTGGCATGGGTGGAGGTGGTAACTACGGAATTTGCTGCCTTACCAAACTAACTGCACTTCTCAGAGGGACTCGAGAGAGTTCTTCCTCGCTCTCTTGCGAAGGTGAAATTAAGGGACTATTTCCTAATTCTCCGCTACCTTTGTAGATCTTTCTGCTCTGCGTTTTTCCAAACATTAATGTATTCGCATAACCCACTTCTCACATAACCCACTTTTCACATAACAACATCTTAGTCCAAGTATTCAAAGATTTAATGTACTTACCTCGCGGTCCCTTGAGAAAACATCATTCTGCTTCATTGTAGCTCACGGTTGTGTCTACTGCAAATTCAATGATAAATCCCGCTATTATCTGGTCAAGCCAATGGTCCACAGCTCACACGATCTTATCTTCTGATGCCTCTAGTCTGCGCACTAATTCCGAAGTCCACACTATCGGTTGGTCGAGCTTACACCTTCCTTAATTGTTGGCTAATCTCGCGATCCACTCATATAGTTCAGACGGAAAGGATGCAAAGAAAATCTCATGGATTTCCGTATACACGTAACAATCCAGCCACCTTTTCTCAGATACCTACAGAGTTCTATTTTCTTTTGTCATGAATTCATGAATCTTCTTGTCCAACCACTCTTCAATTTCCTTCTTTGTTGGGTTCCAGTGGCATGACATCAGACATCCCTTAGGTAGATCCCAGTCCCGGCAATGGAACCATTAGTTGGCTACATGGGGCTTGACCCAGATTTAGTAGTGAGTTTAGCCAAGCAAATCTTGGTACTACTGGCCCTTTCAACAACATTCCACAGAGCGCGGACTGAGGTCTCACCCGAAGTAGTATGGGAGGGTGCTGGAACCAGGTTTTCACACCCTAAGGATGTCTTGTTGAAGGTTCCGAGGTTTGCAATCATAATCTGTGCGTTGTGCTACTTCGCGCAGCTTTCAATTCTTCACAAAAAGTGCGCACCTTTGGGAATACAGTATTATTATGATATGATCCTCACTGTGCTATTATATTAGTTCTTAACTTAGTTTTTGTGGGCCCAATATTCTTATTACTTATTCAACTTTTAGATAAGCGTACGTGCTTAAAAACAATATAAATGCATAAAGATAACTAAAACATAGAAATACAGATCTACAAACAGATGCACAATATTCTAAATCAATTTTATCTTTATTAATACTCAAGTTTAGTTACAAACCCGAATCCACCTTGTGCACTCAGCGGCAGGGGTCCGCGCACTCAGCTGCAGACTCTACTAGGCCTCTACACACTCAGCTGTAGAGCCTCTACCTACCACTATGACCAAATACACTTCAAATCCACGTCTATCTTCTAACCATGCCTTCGCATCTATCTGTTACTTTTTTACTACTTAGATCCCCTTTACACTTAGAGCCTCGCTCTATTTATACAATCCCATGGACCGCGGACCATGGGTAGGCCAACACAATTTAAATTCAATTATATTATTTTAGGGCGGACAATGCTATGACTCATCCTAAACTTTCACACTCCGCGCCCGCATTCAGTGGAGTATTTACATTAAATTGACCAAAACTTGGGCTTTAAGCCCCAAAAACATGCTATGGGGGGATCCATTGCCCAACAGGAGCAAGTCCCAAGAAACCAAGGAGACATTGAGATCCTTTAAGATCAGCGGGAAGGAGAGATGCACAACATCTCATTTGATGAGTCTCAACATAGAGTTGTGCAAAATCTCATAGAGTGTCGACTCGGAGGATCATATATCTCTGCATAGTTTGAGGAACGAGTGATCATGTCTGACATGCGCAAACATCCAGTTGCATTGGCCGATGCTACCAGAGCATATGTTGAAGCCACTAGCTCGAGTGTTCACTTCCTGATAGCTGAGAACGAGCGAATTGCTAAGGAGCTATAGATGACCAAGCAGGGAGGAGAATTGGTTACCACGTTCATCCGAGAAGAATTGAAGAAGGAAATACTAGATGAAGTATTGTCCCTTGACACAGTCATGCGAGCATTGTATTCCAAGTTTGGTACCGTGCATAAGGTAGTCGTCCATCTCAATGGTTGGCAGCAGTGATGTGCTAGAAGAGCACGTATCTTATCGAACATGCATGTTGTTGTTGATTACATGAAAACATGGATGATGGGATACAATAGAGCCCCACTTCATTTGCATAAGATGATGAAGCCCAGAGCGGTTGAGCTGAAGGCATGCATTTGGAGTCAGATCCGAAACTATGAAGATCTCTCGTAGCTCATCACTAATCAATAAGCTTCCCATGCACGTGTATTCAAGAGTATGGATGTTGTTGTGCACACACATGTGATCCCATCTATTGGGACACTCACCCAGGCAAAGAAAAAGGCATAGGTATGACTAAAGCTTGACTTGTACTTTGACAAGTTGATGCACATAGCCACTAGCTCATACTTGTCAATCAGTGCAGACACCATGCACAAGTATGTTGCTCGTCTAGCCACACTCAAGACAATGATGCACATGCTATCAGACAAGTTGGACAAAGGAGCCCGAGCAGTGTACCTGGATGCTATGGAGGCAAGAGTTTGTTTCTAGAAAGATGTCACCTTAGAGTACACAAACACCATCATGGACTATCGAGATTGGCATCAGTTCGCTACTGTCGACCACCATGAGGATGTTGACGAGTTGGTCTTCCAATAGTTTTTCTAGTCATAGTGATGTCTTGCATGGCTTTCTCAAGCCATTTTGTCTCACATGGGTATATGTTCATTGTAATGTAACATCTTGTCAAGTGTAAGTTCAAGTGTCGATAGTTGGATGTAACAGTCACAGAGTAGATGAAGAATCATGAGGGTAGATGAACTATCACAAAGGGGAATGTCAAGGGCCACCCCACCCTTTGCTATAAATAGTCCCTCATAACTCATTGTATAGGCTTTTGGTCAGCCAATATTTGGATAGGACTATCTTAGAGAGAGCTTGGATAGTATTGTAATGAGCCTTGACTTCTCCACTGTGCAAAGCCAGTATATCTCTTTGGAGAAGCAGGTGGTTGTGGCTATAACATTCCATTGTCGGAACTAGTGGTTAGACATGGATGTATTGTATGAATGAAACATACACTTCTTAATATAATTGAGCCAACATATTTCATGCATATGTTGTATTGTATTTCAGCTATCTTGAGTACTCTAAATGATATATGTATATTTTTTATTACACATGCATGTGTAGCTATTTTTGTATATGTATGTATGAATCTTTTTGAAATGTCTTGTTGGTTTAACCATCACTATGGATTGATAGCTTACTTGCCTTCCATGTTTTGATTCATTTTTTCTCATGTGCTCCCTTCTTAACTCCGTGATATTACAGGTTTCCAAGGGGCACACTCACCTCACCCTCTGTGTGCTAGAACCACTCATGCACCTTCCATGACTTACTACATATGTCACACCCTTGCTACCAACAGGGACATCTTATGCTTGCCTCTGTGCGAAACCATGGTCAAGGCATTATCGTAAGACCCTCTGCTGAGACTCCTACACCAAACAGTGTGAGGTCTAATTAGGACTTCTTACTGGGGAGATCCCCTGACATGTTGGCGAGTCCAGCACCGTCAACAACTTTAATTAGAAATATTTTCAATACTAATTAATATTTTTGACCATCTAATGAGCCTCATCATTGGGTAATTATATGGGCCTTAATTCACCTCATAGCTTAGTCAAACCAAATTTTCTCACAACTTATTACATGTTTTTGATTATATCTTGTTTATGAGATAACTTAGAGTTGGATATTATGCCTAGTGGGCTAATATGCATTGAATGTGGGATTGAAGGAGAAAATCAAGGAATTTTGGAAAATACTAAGGTTAAAACTTGAATAGGACAAGGGAGAGGGATTGTAGGAGGTAAATCCTCCTCATTTACTTCTCCCCCATTCAAATATTCCTCCATCCATCACACCAACTCGGAGTGCAATTAGCCAAGCCATGAGGAATAGAAGGCAGCCGGGAAACTGAGAGACAAAGATCTAGTTTATCTTGAGTTTGGGAGCCGATCCTCCCTAATTTTAAGGAATTATTTGGGGAATTCAATTGTATAAGTAGAGAGGCCTAGAGCCTCATTAGGATTCAAATTTTTGTTGTAAAACTCTAAGCTATTTTCGAGCTCCAGACTTGTGAAAGTTTTATTGATGTAATTTTTTGTTTTGGTAATAAGAATGAGTTTTGTTTTGAGCCAACAATGAATTAACTCAGAGGGCTGAAGCTCTTGGGTTAGGTCCCAACCCTAGCAGCCAAGGCTCCTCTTTCTTGTATCTGTATGTTTAGATTAGTCTCATAGCTTCATTGTTAATTTGCCTTTAGATGTATTTTCATTGCAAGTAGTGTAGATTGGATTGGTTGCTTATTAGTTTGAATCCATTTATGCATTAGTAGCAGGTTAGCAGGGATAAAAGGAGTACCACAAGGATGTCAATGGGTTTCTTGGCCTCATTTCCTCCTTTTGGGTTCATGATTTGAGGAAGGGACCCTTATGCAGTCCCAAAAACACATATTTCTATTTCTTGCATGAGCTTTAGAGTTTACTGTATTTAAGTTAGCATTTGATCAGTTTTGCAAAGTGGGATTTCATTTCCATCTCTTCTATCTTCATTCTTGTAGTGGATCTCATCCATGCTTTCATTCCTGTCAGTGACTTTCCTCATGCATCATGTAGGCAAATAGTTCATTAATTCTGATTTTCTAGCTTATGAGAATGCTTCTTGTTTACATAGCTTTTTGAGAATTATACATGTTTTATGCAAAGCAAGTGCTTCAGGAGTAGACAAAGACTTCATAGACAGCAACCACCCTCCAATTCATCCACCATAGTCATTCCTTGTTTTCACCATTGCCTTCACTAGTTTTCATCATTTTTCATAGAAATTCTTCCAAGCACATTGAGTGAATCCAACCATCCTCTATCTTTGTTGTTGACTTCTCAGTGATCCTAGACCTTCCCTCACTTCATTCAACCCATCTACCACCATCCCTAAGCCTTCCATCACCTCCAACACCTTCCATTTTGCTCTCAGTTGTATCCTGTAGGTTTCTAGCACATCCTGTAGGTTTTCCTAAAATGGCATGTTTTGAGGCCGAATTGAGGGAAAACCTCTAGGAAGTCATGAAAGGTCTCCCAAGGGTCTCCCATACCATCCAACCATCTCCTAACCCTTCCAGCCATCCTCCAACATTCTTAATTCACCTACCACATCACCAAAAGAAATTAGTTTGCATACTTGATTTTGCATGAAAAGACAAAAAGACAAAAACAGATTTATTTTAGTCCCTTTACTTGCACATTAGTTATGCTTGATGATTCTTACTTCAATGATTAGATAGTAGCAATTAGTTCATGTTAATTTAGAATTATTGCAAAGCATAATTTCTTGGCAGTTAATTAGGAAATGGTGTGATTTAGCATTGAATTTCGGACTTTTTCATTATTGCAGTAGAATAGCTCTCCCTTAGAGTGGATTTCCCTTTCTTCCATCAAGAAACCAAGATTCTTTTGACTCCATATAAGTCTGGCTTGAAAACCCTAGTGGTATCTCACCAGTTGAACCATGAAAAAAGGTAGAACCGTCACTCTTACTTGTGTATACAACACTGTCACCTCCAAGTTTGTACGAACCCTGGGTTGATAAAGTAAAGCTGGTAGCCCAGGAGTTGCAACATTCTTGCTGCAATATTGGCGCTCATCACTTTTTGGCATCGTTGATGGGGAGGTGTCTCAGTAATATGTGAATACTGCTTCTTTCTTCTATTTCTTGTCTCTAATATTCTTCCATTAGTTTATTTCTGCAAAAGTAATTTAGTTTTTTCCTTCTTCATTCTACATTTTCTGCTTTCCTTTCCATTTTGCAATCAAGATTTCAATTTAGCAAGTAGTTTTTTTCCATTCAGACATTAGTTTTTATTTAATCGGCAATTTCAATTCTATAAAGTACT
Source organism: Pinus taeda (assembly GCA_000404065.3). NCBI lineage: Eukaryota > Viridiplantae > Streptophyta > Pinopsida > Pinales > Pinaceae > Pinus > Pinus taeda. The sequence goes on along the minus strand of APFE030165298.1, from coordinate 404,727 downwards.
TTCCAAGTTTAAAAAAAACACAAAACCAACCCAAAAAAATTTCCTTTCATGCCTTGTAGGAATAGGGATAACTTAGGGAAATTTTTTCCAAATACCCCCACTGCATCAAATAGCCAACCTTCCCTCTTCTTTGGTGGTTTTGAACTAGAGGAACCCTTAGGTGAGAAACTTGACATATTTGAAGAACCTAAAGGGGAAGAAGAAGAAGAAGAACCCATTCCTATTGAACTAATGGCTGAAAATAGAAATGACAGAGGGAATAGAGAGAGAGTCGAGGGTGCCTTCCCCATCAGGGAAACCAATGGGGACACTAAGATGAAAAAGATAAGCCCCTCTGCCCTACCTCATTTTCATGGCTTGACCACAGAAGATCCCAACACTTTCCTATTTGAGTTTGTTGTTATATGCCGAACCTATGAGTATACAGATGATGAGCAGAAGTTAAAACTATTTCCATCTACCCTCAAGGATGCAGCATTGCATTGGTTCATGGTTTTACTTGGGGATAGCATCACAACCTGGGCACAGATGCAACAAGCCTTTAACAAAAAGTATTGAGACTACTTTCGGTCAAAGGATACTAAATAGGAAATTTTTAGGATGACCATAGGCAATGATGAATCCCTAGAGGATTATGAAGAAAGATTCAAGCTTAGTTACAAAAGGGCCAGGTGCACACTTGACCCTGAGTCACTAAAGATGGTCGTGCTTAGGGGATTAAGGGAAGATCTTCTGGATACCCTACACTTGTTAGCAAGAGGAGACATCTACCAATTACCCTATGAGGATATTAAGATTGTCTTTAGAAACCATTCTAGGGCAGCTAGGAAAAAGGGTAGGGGTAGTCAACCTATGGTTCGTACATCTTCTTTCAACTCATCCATCAAGGATGAAATTGGAAACATGCTAGAAGATTTCATGAGTGAGATGTTGCAAACTCTTGCCTTACAAATGGACACTATGCACATTAAGAGAAAGAAGGAGGAAGATGAGAGAACCTTGGTCATTTGTTGTCCTATATGCACCAGGAGGCACCCTAGGAATGAATGTCCATTGAATTCTAGTGAATTTTTCTCAGTCTGTGAAGAAAACCACTCCACAAACAAGTGCTCTTCTTTGCCTGGACTTAAAGCTATATATCAAGGAGCTGAATGGGTCATTGAGCAGCTCTACTACATAAACTAAAGGAGACCTCATGGGCCTAGACCATACCAGCAGGCCATGCAAGGGTCATCCCATGCATATTACAACCCCAACTAGACCATATCCATACCTTCTTGAGGACCCCCTGCTCATCCTTCCTAGTCTTCACCTCCTCCTTGGTCCTTTGCATCTCAGTATCACTCCCAGTTAGTCAGCCAGTCATTTCAACCATATGTTCTGCCACAACCTCAGTGGAATGCACCGCCCCAGGGGTGGAGGCCCTAATACAACAATGCTCCAGATTTATTGCCTCCACCACCTGCCCAACCATAGCTGTTGCACTCTGCTCCACCCAAGCAACCCTAGATTCCTACCTAGCCAAATCCGAACCCGAACAACAAATAGGCTCAACAAGTATATAGTGGAGAGACATCATATCGAGCTTATGCTATGGAAATCCAAGAGATTAACTTGAGATCTAGGAGAGTTATCCCAAGTAACCAACCTCAACCTCCACCTAGGGAGGTTGAGGAAGAAAGAGAGGAAAGCATTCTTAAATTGAATCCACCATTTCCTAAGAGATTAGCCCAACCGCTCTAGCCTACTCCAGAAGAGACTGAACTTCCGTGAGAATTCAAAAATCTATGTAAAGATTTGATCCAGGTGGATATTGGTGGCCACCTGCTAATTCCACGTGGATCCCCTCTAGTGCTTCTTTCAGTTCTTTCAGTTTCCTTAATTATAGCACAATTTACTATTTTTAGCAGTTTTT
>APFE030165298.1:378834-397859 GCA_000404065.3 Pinus taeda | reverse complement strand
TCAGTTTCCTTAATTATAGCACAATTTACTATTTTTAGCAGTTTTTCGGGTCCTAAACTTCCGGAGCCGTTTTGAGGCCCTAAACGACGTTTTTTGGGAAATCTACTGCCAGCAATTTTTCTATCTAAAAATCGTCTTTTCCGTCGTAGTCCTCGGAGAGATCTTTCCAACGGGCTATCATGCGCGTCAAACGGAGATAAGACGACCAATTCGCGACCCCGGGAAGTTGATGTACCAACTTACCCAAAAACGGGGCCCACAATTTGGCGTTTCATCTTCCAGGGTCAGGTTTTGGAATGTGAAGGGTTTTTCCATTGTTTCTCAACAATAGATAGGCCTTCGAGCCTCATTGTAACACAGTTCAGAGGCATGTAGCCACACATCTCTTCTCAGAGATAAGCTGCCATTGCCCTAGTTGGTTTATTTCCATTTCTGGTTGTAAGCATATTTCAGTATTTTCCATTAATGACATGAAGTATTATTTCCGCTGCATCTTTGTGTATATAGTTATCTTTGTAATTTGTTGCATTCCTGTTTAAGTCTGGATCAAGATTCCACTTCTCCAAGCAATAAAAGATGTTCCAATTTACAATAAGTTGATTAAGGAGAAGTGCTTCAAGCATCTAGGGAGGTGAAGAAGAGATGCCCCTACCATTAATGTCATTGGACAGTTGTCTGAATTAATGCTGGGACAGGTAATCTGTCCAAAGTATTTTGACCCTGGAAGCCCTGTAGTAGATGTGCACATTAATGGCACCATTGTCCCACACACTTTGATTAATCTTGGGGCTGCCATTAATGTGATGACCAAGGACACCATGCTCAAGCTCAACCTCCAAGGTTCATTGAGGAAGACCACAATAGTTCTGCAACTTGCAGACCGCTCCACAGTGACCCCTGAGGGGATTGTTGAGGATGTGATGGTCTCCATTGACTCTTGGGAGTACCCGATAGATTTCCTAGTTCTCCAGCCTAAGGTTAAGCTTGCTGGTTACCCTCTCATCCTTGGGAGACCCTGGTTGGCCACTACCGATGCTTAGATTAGTTGCAGAGCTAGGAATATGACCATCAAGAATGGGCATATGTCCAAGCAATTAGTCCTATACCCTCCTGCTCAGCCATCTCTAGAGCATGATTTACCTTTGTGGTTGGAGGAGGAAGAAGATGAAGTTTATTTTGCCCAACTTTATACTTTAGAAACAACCATGGGAGGAGGACAGCAGGATGATGATGATTTGATTGAACACCTACTCCAAATTCCAACTCCTTGTACATTTCCCTTAGAAGATCACCCTTAGAAGATGTAGTAAGGGAAACCCAAAAAAATCATCCAATTGACCTATTCTTTGCTGATTCCACCCCATTCCATGTCAAAACCATAGAATTCGACCCTGAGAGAACCTTGAAAATCAATCCATATCTTTCTACTCTCTAAGAAGAAAAGTTATGCAACATGCTAAAGGAACATCTAGATGCCTTCGCTTGGAGTTACAAAGAAATGAAAGGAGCACACCCCTCAGTGTGTACTCACCACATATACGTCAAAGAAGGTTGTAAGCCAGTCCAGCAGCCCCAAAGGAGGATGAATCTAGCTCTTAAAGATATATTCAAAGAAGAACTGCAAAAACTACTAGATGCAGGATTAATTTACCCTATCTCCGATAGTGAGTGGGTTTATCCTTTGGTGTTAGCTCCAAAGAAAAATGGTAAGTGGAGGATTTGTGTCAATTACAAGGATTTTAACAAAGCCACAAAGAAGGATCATTTTCCTATACCTTTCATTGACCAAGTACTAGATGGCATGGTAGGGAAAAAGTTTTTCTCTTTCCTAGATGGATTCAGCAGGTACAACCAAATCCAGATCAGCCCGAAAGACCAAGATAAAACCACCTTCACTTGTCCTCAGGGTACTTTTGCCTATAGGGTCCTTACTTTTTGCCTATGCAATGCTCCTGCCACTTTCCAGAGAGCAATCTTGAGTAATTTTTTTGAGTTAGTTCATGATGGGGTAGAAATTTATATGGATGATTTTACACCTTATGGCTGTGATTTTCAAGAGGCTTTGTCCAACCTAGGAAAAGTACTGCAAAAATGCATTGAAATGAACCTGTCTCTCAATCCCGAAAAATGTGAATTATTGATGACTACAGGGACCATGCTAGGTCATTTAATATCTTAGCAAGGACTACAGGTGGACCCAAACAAAATAGCTATCATCCAAAGGGTCCCACCTCTTCAAAAGCAGAGAGATGACAGAAGTTTCCTAGGGTTAGCTAGATACAACCAAGGGTTCATAAATGACTTTAACAAGATGGCCTCTCCTTTATTTGGTTTGTTGGCCAAGGACTCTGAGTTTATATGGTCAAAAAGTTTTCAAGAGGCCTTAGACACCCTAAAGAACAAGTTAACCACTGCAACGATTCTTCGAGGCCCAAATTGGGCCCTTCCTTTTCATATTCATGCTAATGCGTCACACAAAGCCATAGAAGCAGCCCTAGGTCAGATAGATGAAAATTTTCCTTATGATATCTACTTTATCAGTAAGAATCTATCGAAGGCTAAACTAAATTACATAATGACCAAAAGGAACTACTAGCTGTTGTGCATTCATTGAACAAATTTAGGCATTATATTACAGCCTATCAAACATTTGTGCATACTGACCATGCTACAATCAAATATTTAATGAATAAACCAAATGTGAATGCTCAAATTATAAGATGGTTACTTTGATTACAATAGTTTTATCTAACTATTGTTGATAAGCCTGGTAAGGAAAATGTTGTTGCAAACTTTTTGTCCAGATTAAATTTTCCTACAGGTGAAGAAGGAATGGTTGATGACCAGTTATTGGATGAGAATTTATTTTCTACTTCAGTTCTCTCTCCATGGTTTGTTGATATAGAAAATTATTTGGCATCTGCACAGTTCCCACCGAACTTGTCCTCCAAAGAGAAAAGAAAGATAGTGAGGTAGAGCACCCCCTTCACTTGGATTGTGGGCAATCTCTTCAAACTTGGCCCAGATCAAATCTTGATAAGGTGTGTCAGGGAGGAGGAAGTCTTTGACATCCTTCTGACCCATCATGATGGGCCTTGTGGAGGTCTCTTTGTAGCAAAGAGGACAACATTCAAAGTGTTACAAGCAGGCTATCATTGGCCCACTCTTCATCAAGATGTGAAAATATATACTAGTCAGTGTGATCAGTGCCAAAGGATGGGAAGGCCTACTCCAAGAGATGAAATGCCTCTGGAGCCTCATGTGACTTTCGAACCATTTGACAAGTGGGGCATGGACTTCATTGGACCTATTGATCCTCCTTCCAAAAAAAACTAGTATGTCATTGTGTGCACTGACTATCTAACTAAGTGGGATGAAACCAAGGCAATTAAGGCAACAACAGAAGAGAAGGTAGTTGAGTTCCTAAGGGAGAATGTATTTTACAAATTTGGGTACCCTAGAGAGCTAGTCATAGACCAAGGCAGCCAGTTTACCTCCAACGTTATTAAAGACTTGCTCAGCCTGCAAAATGTCAAGCATAGAACCTCCACTCCCTATCATCCACAAGCTAATGGACAAGTGGAGGTGACCAATAGAGCATTGGAGGGTATCTTGACCAAAGTGGTAAGCAGCAGTAGGAAGGATTGGGCATATAGACTAGTTGAGGCCACCTAGGCCTATAATACCACCTAGAAGACAATCACTGGATTCACACCCTATGAGCTGGTCTATGGGAAAAAGGCTCTGATGTCCATTGAATTTGAGTATAACACATTAAGGATGGCATCTCAACTAGATCTAGATCTCAGTAGTGCACAAAAAGAGAGATTGCTCCTATTGAATGGTTTAGATGAGTTTAGAATGTAGGCCCTCCTACATACAGAGGTAATTAAACTTCAGAGGAAGATCTGGCTGTTGGGTTGTGTTATATTCTTTCCACATAGTTAACAGGGGGTCTGAGGGGTACCCATAACCCCACTTTATGGGGTCCGGGGCAGCGCCCCGGAAAATTTTGGTTTTGGACCCTATATTAGGTTGGGTGGACCCACCTATGGTTGTGCAAAATATTTCGCACTGTTTTTTGGACGCGATGGTTTTCGGTCCATGGTTTTGGACGCGATGGTTTTCGGTCCATGGTATTGGATGCTTCGACATGTATAAATATGTATTGTAACATTGAAAGGAAAATAATGAAAAATCAAGTTGGTAGTCCCATTTTTGGGATCCAGTGGGAAATCTCTGTGTATATGTGTTTTATATGTTATGCTCTCGCATTTTTATTTTTCCTGTGATTTAGAATTGGTATGCAAGTAATTTTTGTACGGGGTTGAAACCTACACTGGCATGATAAGAACATCAAGGAAAAGCAATTTCAAGAAGGTGTTTGGGATTTTTTATATTATTCTAGGTATAAATACTTATTGACAAGATGGCTAAGACCTTATGTTGTAGAAAGATGCCATGATAATGGTTCAATACAAATCAAAACCATAGATGAAGAGGCCATTCTTTTACTTGTTAATGGACATCGACTGAAAATTTACAAGAGACCATTGTCAAAAAAAGAGTTCATTGATGATATCAATAAAATAGTGATGGTAGTGGAGCAAGTTTCAACTTCTACCTCATCAAATCAATCAGAAAAAAAAGAGGAGAAAAATCATGAAAGTTTCTATTTTGCAGGTCAACAAGAAGGACGATCAGAGAGCAAGGGAGGATCACAAAGAGACCTATGTCACTCACATTTTTATTTTTCCAATCATTGTCATTCATCATTCTACCATTTCTTTCATTTTTTCCACTCCTTTGCTTCATTTTACAAGGGGACTGTTTTTTCTACAGGATCCCTTGTAAACCTACAGGATCCCCTAAAAACCTACAGGATGATCCTGTAGGAATCACAGTGACCCAGAAATCCTATAGGAAGCGAGCTTAGGGAAAAAATGATGACCTGCTATGTCAATAAAATAGCACCCCTATATCATCATTCCATTACCATGCCTATGTCCACCTTCATCACCTCTGCATTCACCGTTAAAAAAATATTAGTTACAAAAATAATAATAAAAAATAAAAAAATCATAGCCTTCGTAAAAGAAGGAAACAAAGAGAAGTAGGGAGCATCACCTGAGTATTCCTCATTCTCCACACTCCTAGTATCCCTCTCCATCCATGTCACCATCCTCAAAGTCCCAGCAAAAGGTATGATTAAGAGTTCTGAGGGAGAAGTAACTACAAGACATCTTGTAGGAAATCCTGTAGCATCCTATCCCACATATACAAATCATAAGAATAGCAAGCTTCTAGCATGATGATCCAATAGATGAAGGGACTCCAAAGTAGCAACACCACCATCATCCTCAACACCAGGTACCTGACCACAAAAAAATCATCAGAAAACAACAAAAAAAGGAAAGAAGAATAGCATGCAGCCAATACACACAACAAGCACCTTCAGTCTTCAACGACTGCAACAAGGTATTAAGCACCACAGGTAAGTATCCCGCTCACTCTATCATGTGCATAATGTAGTCAAAAGATGTAAAGGTTACGAGTAAGCTGGTTTATAAGCGAAAGGTGGCTGGTTAACTTGGCCACCTTCAATTAGTCAACAAAGACAAAACAATTTGTCCTCTCACACGTGGCAGCAGTCAACTCAAAAACAGAAAAGAGAAGGACAAAAGCAATTAAGGCTATGGAAGCATGAAGTGGGAGTTGATTACGAGGAAGTGGGGAATGATGAGGTGGTAGTTTGGACCAACGGTCAAAAAGTGGAAACTGTACCTTAGCTGCCAGCATACCACCTCACCTCAAATGACCATAAGAGGAAATAATCGTCATCCCCATGCATTCATGCATTCATTTCTTCAAGGCTCGCTCTCACAAGTCACTCTCATACCCAAGAAACCTACAACAAGGAATACACCATCTTTTTTCTGCACATGAATTCCTACAAGATTGCACAAGAAATCCTACAGGATTGCACATAGGATTCCTACAGGATACACAGAGACAGTCTACAGGATAGGCCAAGAGGAGTTTTAGAGGGGAAACATGGGGGTTGGCCACAAAAAACATTATGAAGAGGTAGGATCTGTAATTACATCCCTCTTCCCAAGTAAATTGAACAAAAAAATCCTCTAGTTTGAGTGAATTTGGCAGTTGTGCAAGAGAATTGTCCACATAATGATCTCAATTTTTTACTTCTGCATTTGAAAATTGTATCAACCATCTCATCTCCTCAAACCTCACCAACCAAGATGACAAGAGGGTTTAATAGTGGTGAGCACCAGTGTTGCAACAATAATGCTGCAACTCTTGGGGCTTCCTACTTTACTTTTATCAACCTAGTAGTTCGTAACAAACTTGGAAGTGATCGTGTTGTATGCACAAGTACTAGCTCTTACTACAGGCTATCACTTGATCAGCTGCCGCAAGTTTTCTAGGAGCTTAAGCCAACTTCTATGAGTTCTTAGAAGAAGCCTTAACTATGATGAAAGAAAACTAACTCAACAGGGGCTATTCTATTTGCAGAAAGAGAAGGAGAACTGAAATATAACGCAAACCCTAGCAAACCCTAGCAAGCCCTAATTTACCTATTAACCCTACTTTTGCAAGAAAAGAGATGAAAATTGAAGAAATGAGCGCCATTGACTACTGAAAAGGTAAATTGCATTTATTCAAGCTACTTCTGAAAAGGGATGAGAAGAAAACATATTTTTGCGCTTTTGAGTGTTTTTAGGTGAAATTATTATGCTTGTGATTTATCTGGTTGTGATTGTGCAGAGGTTTGGTGGCAAAGGAAGATGGAGTTGGTTGTTGCAGAGGAGGAGGAAGGTGTGGAGAGATCTTAAGAAGACCCTAGTACCCTTCTGAATACTTTCATAGTGATCGGACTTCGAAAAATCACTCACAAGAAATTCTACAGGAGGCTGCAGGGGATCTACAAGAGGAGGCTGAGAGCTACTTTTGGAGTTTTGAAGGTGGAAAAATGATGGGAAAAAGTTACTGAAGGCTAGATGAAGGTGTTGAGGTGTCTAGAACGTGTCAAGTAAGATTAAGAATGAACGTGATGGTTGTATTTGTTCAAATGACAAGAAAGCAGCTTTATGCAGAAATTAGAGCAGATTGGCGAAATGTTGCGAATGAGTTGGGAAATCTATGAGAAGTGGGTTGGTGCTAGCTTTTCTATGGAAGTATGGTGAGTTGAGATGTCCTACAAGAGATCTGCACATTTACTTATCAAAACTGACCAAAGAAAGAACTAACTATACCATGAAAACAGAATTTTGTCTAGCTTGACCTAATTCCTAACCTACAAACAGAAAATGTTGAACAATAACTGATGAACAAAAAGGCATGCAGAGAGATCTATGCGAAAATAATAGGAAATTATCTAAGCAACTGAATCTGAACTAATATCAACTTTTCCAAATCAAGTTATCACACTGGAAATTGCATGGAAGAGCAAAAACTGTATTTTTGGTGGCAACAATAGTGCCTTGACCTCAAATCATAGTCCCAGGAAGGGAGAAAGGAGATTAGGGCTTGCTATTGGCCTTTTTGAATCTTATTCTGTCACTGTAATAACCTACTTAAGCAACTTGAAACAAAAACAACTATAGTAACCATCAAAAGTAACCTAATCTAACAAAGTAAAATGAATCTATGCAACAAAAATTAACTCATGAATTGAAGCAAAAACATATAAGTACACAGTAGGAGGTGTTGGGTAGCTTGGGTTGGACCTTAACCCAAGAGCTTCAGCCCTCTGAAAGAGATCAGTGCTAGCTCAAAAACTGTTTCATTTTCATTATCAAAAATAGTAGTTACATTACATAAACTGTTCTAAAAAAGGAACTCGAAAAAGAGTTGAACACAATGCTGCACAAAAGTGTGAAAATCTATTAATAACTGGCTAACATCCAACTAAAAAAACTGAGTACCTAAGCCCTGCTATTTATACAACTTGATTCTCCAACAACTCTCCTAAAATCAAGGAGCTCAACTTCCCAAAACTACAAATAAACAACAGTCCTTCTTTACTTGCTCAGCTGCCCCTTGGATGCATTAATGTGGTTGCTTGTACTTTGAGTTTCTGATGGATAATTCGAGGTAAGGGTTCATAAATGAAGGGGACACCCTCCTACAAATCCTTTCCCTTGTTCTTGCTCGAATTTGGCTGCCAAATGCTCATTAAACCTTTGATTTTGTCTCAAAATTGACCAAAACGTTGCGTAAAGCACACATTAGACTTTTTGGCATAATGACTAACCCAATTCACTCTATTAGCATAAATATAATAAAAAACATGCAATAAACTAATGAGAATGGTGGATTAAGTTGAATTAGGAGGCAAAATGAGCCCATATAATTACCCATTTCTGGGGCTTATCATCACCCTCCTACTGAATGGGTTGCTCATCCTCTGAGCAACTAATCTAACTCTTCATCCTTGATGGCTCTGATAGATCCCCTGACATCCCATGCCTCTGATGTGATGTCTTCCTCTTTATCATGGAAACCTACCTTCCTATCCACCTCTTCCCACTATTTCTGTTCTTCCTCCTCTTCTACTCCTTCCAGTAGTCCTAGCAGTAGTGGAGGATTGAATTTAAAGCCAATCCAATTGGCCTTCAAAATTTGCATTGAGTGTTTATACAGGGGCACTCTCCTCATGGCTTCTCTCATCCTGTTTGGGGAGTGATACTCCCTGATCTGTAGGCTGTGTGGAAACGTATTCCACCTTCTCATGCAGGAATGATTGCAGTCATCTCCAAACAATCTCTCCATGTCCTCAAAATGAGCAATAGCCTGGGCTTGCTTGTCAACATAGTCAAGAACAACTTGAGGATTAGCAGTAAGGTGTTGGTTGGCATAGATGAGAGCCATGGGCTCTGCTGGTTCTGCTCTAATCATCAGGGGTTCATTCAGTTCTTTTGCCATCATTTTTTGGATTTCCACTATCCTTTTCTCTTCATGGCTCATCCAAGAAACCATGGCCATTAGCTGCAAGTCTCCCAATGCAGCGTTTGATCCCATAAGTTCATGTCAATAAGTTCCAGTTGTGCAAGTAAAACTCTGCTAGCTTTGCTTTGTCCTTAGCTGAACTGTGATCACATAGATGCATGAATTGGCCATAATCCTTAAAAGGTATTGTGCCCCTCTGGGCTAGTGTCTTAATCTGAAATTGGAGCCACTGATCCTTTAGGTACACTGCATATGATTTGGTTGGCTGCCTGCACTGTAATGCCTCCATAGCCCAGCTAGCCATGCAGGCTAATTGGGCTTCCGTTTCCTATGACTTCCTTCTCAAAATCAACACCTCATTTTCTGCCTGGGATTCCCTTTCTTGTTGCTGTTTTATTACTGTCTCACTGTCTGGCTGGGGTTCCTCTTCCTATTACTATCTTTTTAATATTGACAGCTCATTTCCTCCTTGAGGTTCCCTTTCTTGCAGCTGCTTCTTTAATATTTCATTTTCTGCCTCTAGTTGAGCTCTTTTGATGCTTTCTATATGCTTGACCATGCTCAATTATTTTCCCATCTCTCTCAATTTATTTTCCATGTACCCAATGTCTTCCACCCCTTGGTCTACTCTTCTGCCTTTTTTTTCCCTCCTTCTGTCTCTCTCTTTGTTTTTGTCTATCCTTGCTCTGTTTCTTCGGCTTTCTCCTCCTCTATGTTGGTTTCTTCCTTCTTCCCTTATTTTTCTTCTAAATCACTAGTTTCTTCACCTTCTCATAAAACCTCCTATCATTTTGTTTATGCTTCTTTGGAAAACCAACTATGGAAATGGAGAGAATTTTTTTATTTTTCTTTTTAACAAAGAAACAGTGGCTGTATTTTTTCAACCATACGCAATAATTTTTTATGAATTTCCTCCACCCAACAATTGTATTCTCTCCTCAAAAGCTAAACCAATGTTAGAATATTTTGATATTTAATGGAGGTATGCCAAGAACCTACCTCTGCAACCCTAGAATTGTGTTAAAAATTGTGTTTTTCCTCTCCAAAATAGCTTACTGGCCCTCCTGTAGACCTTGTTACTCCTCCTGTAGGATGCTGACAGCAGAAAAATGGATGAAAACGATAGAGGATGATGATTTTGAGCTTATGGTGGTGGTATAGAGCTTACTACGGCTAAATGGACGAGGATGAAATGGAAGAAAAGGTGGTGAAGGAGTTTCAAGGAGTCATACTTATGTTTTCTTTGAGATATTTCCGCTGCTGGTGAGCTAGAAAAAATGTGCGTTGGAATTATTTGGACTGTTGGTCCACACTGCAGTGTCATCATGAAATATTATGTTTTCTTTCTGCAATCACCTCCCATCATTTGCGTTGGAGCTTAAACAGCCACCACTACCTGTTTTTAGATTCTCATGAGTTGACTGGAGACATGTGCAGTGTGAACTCCGGCTGAGCACTGTTTGAACTAGACGAGGGTGATCATTTAGTTGGCCACCGATCTAGTTTAATTCACAACCATCTCATTTGTCCATGCAGTTTTTAAACTATACCCATGCAACAGAGGAACGAGTTTAGTCACTTACCTATTAGTCAAGAATTGCGTGTTGTCGTGTTGTTGCATGCTTAGGCTTTGGTGTTCTATCCATGGATTTCTGCTGCCGGTGCCCGTGGCTTTTTCATTTGTGGCTCAGCTTCCTTATACAAGTGATCTTCAATCAGGATCCTGCTCCTTGTGCGTTTTACACATCTGTGGCTGCATCGATTTTGCTTCTGGAGCTTTATTTTTAAGGGTATCAGCTGCTATGCTTTGTTGTTGTCTGATGTGTGGCTGTTTTTCTTGTGCAGACATCCTCTGGCTAGATCTAAGCTGTAGGAGTCTGCTTCAACCTTCAGATTTGCATACTCATGCTGTTGATGCTAGATTTTAATGGGACAGTGAGCTGTTTTGTCCATATCTCCCGAACGGTAGACTAAATTGACCTGAAATTTTCTGAGCATGTTTCCATCATCATTATGCACCTCCCATAGAAAACTTGTGGTCAATGGATGCACAGGTTTTGAGAAAAACTGAAAATAGTTGTAGATGATGGAGGTCGATTTCTTGGAAACCATGCACTGGAATTCACTAAAATTTCTTGGGCATATTACTATCACCCATATGCATCTCCCCATGAAACAAGTTTTTATATGGATGCACGAATATGGATAAAATGAAAAAATGGCTGAAGGTGATGGAGGCTGATTTCTTGGAAACCGTGCACTGGAATTGGCTGAAATTTCTTGGGCATGTTTCTGTTATCCCTATACAAATCCCTATGAAACAGTTGTTTAAATGGATGCATGGTTTTCAAGTTAGGGAAAAAACAAATTTCTGCTCTATGTATTTTTCTATCAAAGCATTCTGCAATTTTTTGGATAGTAAGAAAAACTGAGCTTGGGCTGTGATGCAGGCATGGAAATGATGGAAGACAGGTTTGAAGACTGCAAGAGGATTTATAAACCCTTTATGAAGCTTCCCTGCTCCTCAAACCGCTTTTAAAATCCATTTCTGGCTCTCTGTAATTTCTACAGGAGCCTCCTGTAGAAAACACAGTTTTCGAAAAAGAAGCACAGTGAGGTGGAAAGAATGTCAAGAATGATGGAGAAAGGTGAGGGAAGGTAGGATAGGTGTTGTTATTGGTTTCAAAGCTTTCTTGGCACCTGTTGTTGCTTCCTGAAGTTCTCCTGAAAACCTACAATACAACTAGAAATTCATTTTTCTTTTTCTTTTTCTCTTTTTTTGAAAATAGCTAGGGCGCCTCAAGGAGGTTTTCACCCTAATTGCCTGCCCTGGTGTTGGGCTAATTTATTGACTAAATTAACACAAGTATTTAATTATCAATCTGTGTTTGTAAAAATTGGAGGCAAATCCACTGTATATGGACATCAGATATAATCAAGTTTAGAAGATAAAATTTTAAGAATTAAGGAAGTACATATTACAAATATAAACCTATTTTAACAATTTCTACTTCATTTATGAAATATATGAGGGAAGAGGCTCCTATCTTAGGAGAACCAGGTTGTCCTTCCCTACAATACTACTTTCATGAAGATATATCTAAGAGCACTAATTAACAATGGTTTATGATGCAGAAGATGTAAAAGAAGAGGCTCCTAACTAAGGAGGTCCAGATTGTCCTTCTTCACAATCCTACCATATCACAATCACCATTGCTTCAAACCAGAAATGCAGCAATAACTTCAAATAAGAAATGTAGAATGAAATTCAGTTTTAGTTCAAGATCAAGTAGAAGGAGAATTTAACTTAAATTCTTGTGTGTCCCTTCATATGTAGATTAGAATTAAACCAATATTCATTCAGCAATCATCACACATCTAAATACATTTGAAATAAGAACTAATCTATGAAAACTATGAAAACTGAACCAAGAAGTGTACTTAGCTTGATGTGGGGGCCCTCCACCCTTACCTTGCACACTTGAAGAAATCTCAACTACAACAACTTTAGTAAATCAACCAAGCATGAAAAACAAATTGGAATGAAACAAGTTCTTCAAATTAGCTCCCAACTCCAATTATACAAAAGTTACATACAAATTCCATTCCAAAAGCCATCAAAGTCTTGGCTTTAAATAGAAGTTTAATGAAAAAAACTAATCTATATTATCTCTAACATTCATATCTACTCATACCACCTATCTAGGTCGAACTCATCCAATTCATCCCAAGAAATATGGTCAATCCCATAAAATCTCAAAACTGCCCTATTTCTTAGGGGTTTTCTGGTGACTAGTCATGTTTGACCAGCCTTGACCGGGTCTAATAAAGCTTGTTCTGGCCGAACCAAGTGGATTTAGCTTAGTCCTAGTTCCCAATCTGTCCATCCATGCATCAAATTCGAACCCCAGTGTCTTGCAAACATGTCATCCACATAGCTATTACGGGAATTTCTGATTCAGTCCAAAATTGCACTTGAAACTCAATTTTCATAGAAACTTCTAGAAATTGCAAAATTAAAATTAAACACCTGAATATGCATAAAATACATCAAAATGAGATGGATGTGATGGAAAATGGAAGGAAAATATAAGGATTAAGTAGGTTTCCCTAAGCAAAAATAGACCAAAACTGAGGGCCAACATCTCCCCCTTGCTGATCTTCAAGCATGTCCTCATGCTTGTCTTTGTCTCGTTGATCTTCTGCCTCTTGACCTTTTACTTCTCTATGCTGACTGATCTACTGATGTACCTGTGGCTCTGACCCTTGAAGATGAAGCTTTCTCTTGATCTACCTGTAAAAGGATATCTATGCCTTCATGTACTTCTTTTCTTTTCTTGTGGATGACATTCTTTACCAATATATCATTCTGGATGAGCAGCTTTAGAGAAGACAACTAAAACTTGAATTTTGCAATACATTCCGACACAGCATTCATGTCCTTCTCAAATCAACCATTTTACTCAAAGGATCCAATATCCAGTTGCCCTTACATCTCATTAAAAGAAGCAATATTTTATTTATTTTTTATTTTTATTTTTTTTTTATATTTTTATTTTTTAATGTCTAGGCATTCACTTTCAATTTAGCCACTATTTACCTATGCAATTTGCATAATAGGGGTTGAAAGAACTATAACAATTTCTCAAATAGAAATGAATTTGAGAAAATTGTTCGCACGGAGTCTAATTAGGCTCGTTCTGAAGAAAACCCATGTTTTCGTTTTTCAAATTTCATGTTATTTTACTCAAAAAAAAGGAAACAAAAAATAGTGGCTTTCAAAAATCGAAATGCCTTTCTGGGACTGAATAAAATTTCATGATCTTTCAATTTGAAATCAATTGAAACCAAATTATTGAAACGAACAATTTTCACAAATCTGAATAATCGCGCCTTCTCAAAAATTCAAAGCTGGAGATTTACTCAAGGTAACCACTGCATGCAACATAACCACTCATTCATTCACTACCTTTTGAGTAATTGATTCTTGGAAAATGAAAATCAACCTACAAGGCAATCATAATTATGCTCAGCTACATAATATTCCCCAAAAATTGAAATCTAGAAAATAAAAATCATTCTTCTCTGCCTTCAATTCCTGTGTCTTGCCAAAATTCCTCAAAAATCCCCTCTCTGTTTCAAATTTTTTCACTATGCACATAGATGAAATGGATTTGCCCATACAAACCATACATGGATGAAATGCATTTTGCCCACTGTGTGTAAAAAGAAATAAGGAAAAATGTTGTTCTCTGTATAAATCAATCTTCAGCATTGTATATAACTATGACCCTTCATCATTCAATGACCAATATAAAACATTGCATTGTTTATACAATCGTCATATGTCACTGCGTTGCGCCATGACCTATATACACCACTACACTATTTAATTCAATCAAAATATGATAATCAATATAAATTTGGCTTTGCGTTCTCACATATAAACTCAAATCTTCAAACAATCAGCGCATTTCCTACAAAAGACTCAAATAACACGACCTCTTACAACCCCTGCAGCAACCAAAATTTACTCATGTACACAGTATACGTTTTTGTTACACATTACAACCCTTTCTTAATCAAAATCATGCATTATATATCTGTGTGTAACAATGGAAACAAACGTATCGGGCATACGAATCCTATGTCATGAAACAACACCTAAAAAATGCATCCTCGGCTCAATAACAATAGCACTCTGCCTCCTCTGCTATACAAGGTCGCATATGATCCCAAAGATATTTGAATGACGTGTTTTGCATGCAAAAATATGGTTGGATTGTCGCGCTGTTTTACATAATTTGCGTGCCTTACCTAGCGCATTGATTTATGCAACTACACCGAATCACGTTTCCTTATCACAACTTCATTAATACATTGATGTTCATCTAACCCTTAGATTTATTAGCTTCTAGAATCAATGGTGTAGTTTTGGCATTTACCTGGCTATTGGCGAGTTCTGAGGATTGTTAAATGGCACTCCAAATCCCTGTATCATCGTTTTGCTGACTGCGTTATCCCGAGATTCTAGCAACCACATGGCTGTATTTCATATCATTTCTCACTTATTTGTTGACTGCCTCTTCTGCGCAATTCTTGGAGTTTGTTGGAGTGCTTTAACCACTTGGTGAACAGAAATTTCAGTTTTTAACTCATGTTAAAACCAATGCCTCTTCTCCTATTTCTTTCGCTGCTCCAGCTTATTCAATTATAGTTCCAGGCCTTTTTTACTTAGCATTTCTCCCTACGTTTTTTATGGCTCTGGCTTATTCACACGGTGAAAGGATCAATTACTGAGCTGGGTTGCTTTTTAATTATGGAAAATAAAATTACCTTCAAAGTCATTTTCTATTCTGCGTACCTGTAGCTGTAGCTCATTCTCTGTTTTGCGTCATTCATGGTTGCATCCTTCCTGTGGCCACGTTGCATAATAGTTGAGAGAGTGTGTTCTGCGTAGCTATAGCTCTGCACAGGGCTTTTGACCAAAACACTTTTTACTCAAGCTCAAAGCTTATACACTAATTTATTGTTCAACGCTTCATTTTTTCCCTGAGCCTTCAAATCGCTGTGATGGCAAAGATGATTTATGGTTTTGAGGTTTCTGGCTTCAAAGATGGCGGAGCTCTCTCTGTTAAATGCACATGGTTTTTTCTTTGTTGTTTCAAAACGTTTTTACCATGTCACTATTTTACTGACTGTAGCTGACCGGAATGTTGTGCACATATCATTAAGCTTTGTTGCATATCAAATCACACTACCTTTGACCGTTGCATATTTGTTTTTGTTTTGATTTCCACGTTGTTGCATGAATCATGGTACTTTCGCTTTACCTACGACTTTTTGAATTCATCATTTAAGTTTGAATTGTATTTCCATAAGTCTGATATGATAATAACCTTACCCCATCATATTACCATATACTTGCCACCGTATCATATTTCATGCATATATTACTAGTAACATTTCTTCGTATGCGCCATGATAAGGTTTAATTGTTTTGATTTGTATGCTTTGCAATATGTGCATGTCTTATATCTCCTATGTTGTTTTAACATATCGTTTTAATTTTAAAATGACCATTTAGGTCATGTTTAAAATTATTTCCATGATGCTAATTACTTGGTTTGTTTGTGCAGGTTTCGACTTATGAAATCCTCACTTTGATCCATTTTTCTTTATGGAAAAATACTTAGGGTTAGGGTTATGAAATGAATATAGAATGTAGGAAATAAATATAAGTAAATAGAGAATGATATTTAGGGTTATGAAATGTTAGGGTTATGGAATGAAAATATGTAGATTGGATTAGGTCTAGGGTAAATGTAGAATGTAGAATATGGGATAATGGGCATAAAAGAATGGATATAGGATGAAGGTAAATGTAATGAATATAAAATATGCATTCAGGTATTAACTCAATTTTAAAAAAGTCTAAAAATTTCTACAAAAATTTGAATTTACAAGAGCAAAATTTTGTACTTACTATTCTTGTACTTCCCTGTAGTATTGGATGAATGTTGCCATTCTTTAACAATATTGAATGAAGTTGTCTTGATTGAATATCGTAGATAGATAGAGCTTATTTATGCTTTCTGTTCTAGCATCCTTCATTGATTCTGGTCCATTGCTTGTTGATGTCGTTCAGGTCCCTCTACAATTGATTCATGATAACCAAGTCCCCTCTATCATGTACATTTTGATGCAATATATACATGTGTTTGCTAACATTTCAGGTCCCTCTGCAATTGATTTCAAAAATATTTCAGGTCGCAACTGCCAACAATACAAGTTCTGTCGTCAATTCAGCTGCACAACTAAGTTTATTTTTGCGAACCTTCCCACCTTGCTAATGGGAAGACTTGTCCTCAAGTCTTGTTTATTTTGGAGGATGATTCCTGCAAACTCAAACTGAAGAAATGGTAAAACAAAATAGAGAATTCATATTGGCCAAGCTGGTTGGTTTTCCAATATGAATTCGAGTTTGTATTGTGCCACTTTCGTGGATTTTCACAACCAAAATCCTTTATTATTTTTTATCTTTTTCTATTTTTTCTTTTTTGAATGGAGGTGGGGTGTAATGGAGTATGGAAGTATGAAAGCTTATGGAAATAGGTTATACTGAAGTCATGATGTAGTAGTAAGTCTGGACTTCAACATGCTTGGTCATGGAGCTTAACATACAGTATGGATGATGAACAATATGAATTCAAATCATGAACAAATGATGATGATCAAATCATGAACAATATGAATTCAATATGAAAGGTGTCTTCAGAGATTGATGTGACTTGACATAGTACTGAACTTGACTGCTTCTTCTGATGATTATCTTCATGTCTTTTTGCCTTGATCTCGATCATGTTGTAGGGTTTGTTGGTGTTGTTGGTCAACATCTAAGAGCAAGCTTCAAGAGTTTGAGTTTCATTGAATGAAATCAACATTAGGTGAATTTTCACTTTGCTTTGACTTGAACATTTGTATTCATATTATGGAATATGAATTTGACTTTGAAAATTTCTTCATTCATGGAATTCACTCCTTCATTCTTCCTATGACCTGCAAAAACATAGCACTTGCCTGCAATACAACATTAGATGATGGAGGAAGAGAGGTGTAAATTCTCTCTTCTTCCAATAAACATTTAAATCATTACAAGCATTGCTTATAAAACAAGTCCAAATATGATAGACAAACATAATGCATTTATTTACCCCTTTGAGGAATGGTGGCCAGCCTAGACCTCCTAGCGGTATTTTGTTTACAAATATTTGTTTGATATCCAATTAGAGTGATTCCAAATCCAAGTTGAAGTGAATTCATATGGATACCTCCTGTATAAACATGTTTTCAAAATGGTTTAAAATGATATGGTAAAATTATGAGTGCCATGTTTGATAGAGCTTCTTGTTAATTTTTAACTAGACCAACAGTCACTATTTGAAGCGTAACTTCCTTGATAAAGATAAGATAAATGTGATTCCAATTGGATATTAAAGTAGATTCATTTTTGTATTTCCAGTAGAAACAGGTTTTAAAAATTCTTAGGCTTGATATCACAAAATTGGTGATGAACAGACCTAGGAGGCAGAGTTTTACTATACTATTTTGAAGACATGTAGTCACTAAATATGGCATAACGTTTTCATTTCACCTCTAAATGGGATGATTAAAATTGTGTCTTAAACTAGAATTGAATATATATCTCCCATATAAACAGGTTTTTAAAAGAAGATGATTTGGTATTTCAAATATGCCAATGAACAGTCGAGACCTAGAATTGTCACCATGCAGATTGTTCGACAAGCAGTTAGTATTTCAAGAATAACTTTTTCATATGATTCCTGATTGAAGTGATCAAATTGATTTGGAAACTAAATTCCAAGGGCTATCTTCCCTATGAATTTCAGAAAAAAAATGTTTCCATTAGACACTTCAAATATAGGTTGTACTAACTCTGTCATCAACATTTCACTTGAGACCTAGTTTTGATATTGATCACATTTGTATTTGTGATATAAATTGAAAACTTCAAAATGGATTCCAAATCTAGATTTCAAGAGATATGTAAAAAAACAACATGATTTCAAAATGATCCTATATGGTTACCCAAAATAGGCTTGTTCTTACTGCATTTTGCCATGTAGTCCTTTCAAATGAATATTGAACAATGATTTGAAGAAATAGTTTGAAACAAATTTACTATGGAAGCCTTATTGCGAATTCATTCTACTTGTTTATTTATTCTATTCTATCCTATTCTATTTTAGAAAACTAATTCATTCTCTCAAGTATAAGACAATTTCCAATGCATCTAATTTGGTAACAAGATCATAAGTAAGTTCATATCCAAATTTGAAAAATATACTTTAATGAAATTTTGGACATGAAGATTTATTTGATTAAGATTTGATGAGAAAGAATGTTGAAGAATGGAGTAATGTTGTAACCTATTCTTTAACATCATCTTGTCGTTGAAAATGGATTTTGTAGTTTTTTTTTTTTTTTTGGGGGGTTTTGTTTTGGAAACCTAATTTTAGGATCTCTATTTCTAA
>APFE030165298.1:333268-362746 GCA_000404065.3 Pinus taeda | reverse complement strand
GGAGGCTCAAAGTAGTTAAGAATGTTTTTGTATATATAGATGAAACTCTGATGTAATGAGGGTTGGATGTTTATGAAAAAACAGAGTTTTATTGGCCTATGTAAAAGACTTTTTACAGTAATAGAAAGGACTACTTTTTCTTCTCAAGATTCATACTTTGTTCAAATGCTCAAGATGTATGTGGTTTTGTCTTATCCTTTATATTTTACAGCTTTATAGATATACAATCACTCTGAATTCGCCTAGTGCTCAGATTTCCTGTGTATATTTATGAGTTGAGGTTCTTTTGAGAGATGTTTGAGTGTTTAAACATTGCATGCCTTGACTTCCATGAATGAGTAGTTTTATGGTTTACTGAAATGGTGTTTGACTCCATGAGCCCAATGGAAGAAATCTTATGTTGTTTGTCCAACCATCATGTTTATTAATGTTTTCATTTCAAGAGTTAGCCCTCTTTGTGTTAAAAGATAAATCAGCAGTTTATTTTGAGAGAGCCCTCTCAGGTTAGGGAGGCTAATCCTTAGCCAAGAGTCTGGTCTGAAATAGTTACATAGAGTCTAACTGATTAGCAGCCATCAGTAATGATTTTGTGATAACAATTTCAATGGGCTTTCATTGTTAGGATGCCTCCTGCTACACCTAGGACAGAAAATGGCCAAAGCCCTCTCTGCTTCCTCTTGTTTTCTGTTGATATGCATGGCAAGAATCTGCAACATCTCACTCTTGAAGTCTTCCAACATGTTTACAATTTCACCTTTAATGGATGAGTTGGAAGAAAAGGTACTGCTCCCAACATTTATATTTTCAGTCATTGGCTCCAGAGGAATGTTTTCTTCTTCTTCTTCCCCTATAGGTTCTTCAAATATGTCTAGTTGTTACCTAAGGGTGTTTCTTGATTATAGCCACCGAATAAGTGAGAAGGTTGGCTGTGTGAAGTAGTGGTGGTGTTGGGCAAACATTTTCTAAATTATCTCTACTCCTATGAGGCATGAAAGGAAATCTCTTTTTGGGTGATTTTTGTTTTTTACCTGTACCTACAAAACTGAAATGGATTGAACAACAAATTGCAACTAACTGAAATGAAATTTCAAAATTGAAATGAAAGCGAGGAAATGACTAATCTACTCTTGCTGAAATGGAAATTGCAGAATTGAAATGAAAACAGGAAATGACTAATCTACTCTTGCTGAAATGGAAATTGCAGAATTGAAATGAAAGCGAGGAAATGACTAATCTACTTTTGTTGAAACTAAAATTGCAAAATTGAAATGAAAGCAAGGAAATGATTAATCTACATTTGCTGAAATGGAAATTGCAGAAATGAAATGAAAGCAAGAAATGCCTAATCTATTTTTGTAGAATTGAAATGGCAGAATTGAAATGAAACAACTACTCTATTTTTGCTGAAATAAACTACTTAGCAGAATGTTGTAGTAGAAAATAGAAGAAAGCAATAATCACAAAATACTCTGACACTTCCTTGGCAATGGTGCCAAAAAGGTGGTGAGCACCAGTATTGCAGCAATAATGTTGCAACTCCTGAGGCTTCCTACTTTACTTTTATCAACCCAATAGTTTGTAACAAACTTGGAAGTGACGGTGTTGTATGCACAAGTAGTAGCTCTTACTGAAAGTTGTCACTTGATCAGTTGGTGCAAGTTTGCTAGGAGCTTAAGCCAACATCTATGAGTTCTCAAAAAAAGCTTTGACTATGATGAAAGAAAACTAACTCTACAGGGGCTATTCTATTTGCAGAAAGAGAAGGAGAACTGAAATGTAACGCAAACCCTAGCAAACTCTAATTTACCTATTAACCCTACTTTTGTAAGAAAAGAGATGAAAATGGAAGAAATCAGTGCCATTGACTACTAAAAAGGTAAATTGCATTTATTCAAGATACTTTTAAAAAGAGATGAGAAGAAAACATATTTTTGTGCTTTTGAGTGTTTTTATGTGAAATTATTATGCTTGTGATTTATCTAGTTGTGTTTGTGCAGAGGTTTGGTGGCAAAGGAAGATGGATTTGGTTGTTGCAGAGGTGAAAGAAGGTGTGGAGAGGTCCTAAGAATCCCCTAGTACCCTTATGAAGACTTTCATAGCGACCAGACTTCGAAAAATAACTCACAAGAAATTCTACGAGAGACTACAGGAGATCTACAGGAGGATTTACAAGAGGAGGCTGAGAGCTGTTTTTGGAGTTTTGAAGGTGGAAAAATGATGGGAAAGGGTTATTGAAAGCTATATGAAGGTGTTGAGGTATCTGGAGCATGTCAAGGAAGATTAAGAACGAACATGATGGTTGGATTTGCTCAAATGGAAAAAAATCAGCTTTATACAAAAATTAGAGCAGATTGGTGACATGTTGCGAATGAGTTGGGAAATCTATAAGAAGTGGGCTGGTGCTAGCTGTTCTATGGATGTATGGTGAGCTGAGATGTTTTGCAAGAGATATTCATATTTTCTTATCAAAACTGACCAAAGCAAGAACTAACTATACCATGAAAACATAATTTTGTCTAGCTTGACCTAATTTCTAACCTACAAACAAAAAATGTTGAACAATAACCGATGAACAAAAAGGCATGCAGAGAGATCTATGGGAAAAGAATAGGAAATTATCTAAGCAACTAAATCTGAACCAATACCAACTTTTCCAAATCAATTTATCACACTAACAGTTGCATGGAAGAGCAAAAACTGTGTTTTTGGTGACGGCAGTAGTGCCTTGACCTCAAATCATAGTCCCAGGAAGGGAGAAAAGAGATCAGGGCCTGTTGTTGGCCTTTTTGAATCTTATTATGTCACTGCAGTAAGCTACTTAAGCAACTTGAAATAAAAACAACTATACTAACCATCAAAAGCAACCTAATCTAACAAAGTAAAATGAATCTATGCAACAAAAATTAACTCGTGAATTGAAACAAAAACATATAATTACACGGTAGGAGGTGTTGGGCAGCTTGGGTTGGGCCCTAACCCAAGAGCTTCAGCCCTCTGAAAGAGATCAGTGCTGGCTCAAAAACTGTTTCATCTTCATTATCAAAAATAGCAATTACATTACATAAATTGTTCTAAAAAAGGAACTCGAAAAAGAGCTGAACACAATGCTTCACAAAAGTGTGCGAATCTACTAATAACTGGCTAACATCCAACTAAAAAAATTGAGCACCTAAGCCCTTCTATTTATACAACTCACACCTCCAACAACGCTCCTAAAATCAAGGAACTCAGCTTCCCAAACTGCAGATAAACAACAGTCCTTCTTCACTTGCTTGGCTGCCCCTTGGATGCACTAATGTGATTGCTTGTACTCTGAGTTTCTGATGTATAATTTGAGGTAAGGGTTCATAAATGAATGGAACACCCTCCTACAAATCCTTTCCCTTGTTCTTCCTCAAATTTGGCTGCTAAATGCTCATTAAATCTTTGATTTTGTCTCAAAATTGACCAAAAATCTGCATAAAGCACACATTAGACTTTTTGGCATAATGACTAACCCAATCCACTCTATTAGCATAAATATAATAAAAAACATGCAATAAACTAATGAGAATGGTGGATTAAGTCAAATTAAGAGGCAAAATGAGCCCAATAATTACTAATTTCTGGGGCTCATGAAATAGAAAGGAGACCATTAACACTGTGAGAGCCAAGAACACCCTCAAGTACTAGAAATCTTCACAAGGCATAATTGGATGGGGCTTTTCACTAGGGGTGATTTTAGGGGAGAATGTTCGCCCTTTGGCGAAATTAACGGTTTTAAATTTTTAGTGGGTGAATATTTTGTATCATAGTACATTTTTACAAATCACCTCAAATAGCCCACCTTATTTTTAGGGAGAGGGTAAAAAAGGTAAATTTAGCCCTTGAAATTAGGAGTTACAACCTTCCATTCGCCCATTTTCAAGAATAGGTTTTATTAAAGTGAATCCATTCGCCCATTTTCAAGAATAGGTTTTTTTTTAAGTGAATCCTATGGGCCAAATACCATATTTATAAAAGAGGTATGGTAAATTAATAAAAATATAAATAAATGAGAGGTATGGTAAATAAATAAAGCATTTTTTATATTTACTCCATAAGTCACCTTATATACATGCAAGGGTGTAAACAAATAAAAGTATAAGTAAAGTGGAGGTATGGTAAATAAATAAGACGTCTTTTTATACTTACTCAAAAGGTATGGTAAATAAATAAAAATATAAATAAACTAGACGCATGGTAAATAAATAAAACCTCTTTTTATATTTAGTCCATAACCCTCGTTCTATTTATGAAGGTTCAAGAAAGAGGTTTTATTTAAGTTAATCCTATGGGCCAAATACCATATTTGTAAAAGAGGTATGGTAAATTAATAAAAATATAAATAAGTGAGAGGTATGGTGAACAAATAAAACATTTTTTTATATTTACTCCATAAGTCACCTTGTATTTATGAATGGTGGTAAATTCGTTATATTTAGGTAAACCTATGGGCGAAATAATATGGGACAAATACCATGGACTAGATTGTTATTAATACCATGCAAAAAAACATTATTAACCCTAATATTAGTATTAATAAAAATAAAAATGGCACATGGTATTGACCATGGTATTCACCAAAATGGCACATGGTATTGACCCATGGTATTCACCAAAATGGCACATGGTATTGACCCATGGTATTCACCTAGAATGTAGCCTATTTAAATGGGGGAATTAAACTAGAATAGATCCATCTTTACTCTGGATCTACTAACCCCCTAGAGGTATCAAATATCCTGATATGCAAACTAGCATAGAGTGAAAAAATATTTGATCTGATCAAGAGTAAAAATGGATGTTGTAATTTAATGTATGTTAAACATTTTAGCTTGGTTAAAATAAAAATAAAATAAAAAATCAACTATTAGTTTTATTAATTTCTATAAATTACTAATAGTAATTTTTAAGCTGCAGGTTTATGATAACCCATGGTAATACCATGGTATTCATGTGAGCATAGACTTTTTAAAGGGGAAATTCTATCATCTTAGATCCATCTTAATTCTGGGTCTACCAAGTGCTCAGAGGGATAAATAGATTTCATCCCCCTAAGAGTGGTAGATGTGGAGTTAAGATGGATATAGGTTGGTTTTTATGATAATGAAGATATTAAATAGACTTAGGAAATTATATTGTAAAACATCTTAAGGTGAATGGTTAAAGCATAGACATTGGACAAGTATATTTGTATACTTCTGTTTTAAACTGAAACAAATCCAAGGCTAAAAGGAATGGATTGATTACACTAGTCATCATTCTATAACTTTCCAACATATGCTGGAGTAAACAGATTGTAATTTGGGTAATTTTTCTAATTGCAAACGGGAACATACTTGTGTATTGCTAGGGTGGTTACGAGGTCTCTAGAAGTGGAGTAAACAGATTATAATTTGGGTAATTTTTCTAATTGCAAACAGGAACAGAAGTGATGAATTTGAATTTTTATTGATTTTATATATAGTATTAGGTTTTTTCTCATGTTTTCTGTGAATGGCACGGGTGAATTTTATCTTACACCCACTAGATTATCGATATGTAATTTCGGTAATTTTGATTTCAAAAGTATTTTTAAAGACATGCAATGATTTCATTTGTGTATTCAATAACACAAGATTTTATAATTGAGTAAAATATTCGCCATGTCTGGTGAGAGATTCGCCAAAAAATTATATATACATATCATATTATTGATAAAATCGCCTTCCATTTTTCCTATATACCATTGAGATTCGCCCATTTATTATACATGTAAATTTATGGGGGGTTCTTAAAATTTTCCCTGTTTTTCACAAAATTAAGGGGGTATGATGATGAGGTGGCCCGAGATTTTTCTCTCTCCCTCATTCCACTTACCAGAGTCCATGCCATTGTTGTGGTAAGAGGCCTCTCTATAGATCTCACCCCTGAACTCATTAGCAGGGTTACTACACTTCCCCTAGGAGTACCATGGAGGGAGGAAGACAAAGGAGATATCCAAATTGCCAAAAGAAAATTCCTTTTAGAAGTTGAGGAACCCATTGAGGACAAAAATGGAGTAAGGAGAGAAATTCTGCTATATCCCTGGAATGAGGTGAGCTACCAACTTATCAAATACATATCATGTGAGGGTAGGTATAGTGTGGTTTATGGCTATCATTTTAGGCTTCTTGAAGAGTTGAGATTTGGAGCAAAAATACCCCCTTACCACAGGCTCAACATACCATACTTATTGCTGAAATCACTGATAGACACAAGCATCAAGGTGCAAGGGGGAAATTCCCAACAGTTAGCTCACCATGGGTTAATTAGAATCCTTATAGAAGATGCCCTCCAAAACCTCAAAATTCCTATAGAATGGTCAATTTTTAGAGACATGTAGGAAGAGGAAGACATCAAAGCTCTCACATATGATGCTAGTCCTACTATCAGTGGAAAGGATGAGGAAGAGACTAAAGCAGAGGAAGAAGAAGTAGAGTGGGAAGAAGAAGAAGCAGAAGGAGATGAAGATGAGATGGATGAAGAAGAAAATGAAACTGAAGAAAGTGAGGAAGATGAAGAAGAAGAGAAGAAAGAGAAGGAGGATGATGAAGAAACAAAGGAGGATGTTAAGGAGGAAACTGATAAAGAAGATGAAGATCTACAAGAGGAAGAAGAAGGGAAACACATAGGTGAAGAAAGCAATGGGAAAGAGGGGGCAGAAGACAAGGAGGAGTCACCTAGGGTGTCTCCAAAACCCACTGAGAGAGAGGCAGCAGCTTCCCTCATTGCTCTTAGCACCCCCATCAAGAAAAAAGGAAAAATATAGAGACAAACCCCCTTATATTTCAGGAAAAGGAAAAGCACAAGAATAAGGCAGGGGAAACCCCAAACACCAACCAAAATTACCATTGTGATTGAGGACTCACCTAAACAACAAGATAAAATTTCATCTCCTAAGACTTCCATCACCTATGTGAGAAGGCTTGTGACTAGATCCACCTCCTGCAAGGGAAAATCAATCCTACAGGATACACAACAGAATCTATAGGAAGCAGAAGCAGTCCTACAGGATACTCTGTTGAACCTATAGGAGACACAAAAATTGGAAAAGGAGGTAGGCCAACAGCAAGAAACTAAAGAAGAGGACCCAAAGTCAAAAGAACCTAGCCCCCAACCTAACCTGGACTCCTACTACATGTTTATTGAAGGCTGCAGGGTCATTTCTCAAAAATTTGTTATTCCACTGTCCGTTAATCTTCAGAAGGAGAGAGCCAGAACTCACAGATAGATGTATATCGACAAATCCAAGGGTGTGGAAGACATTGGGCACATGGAGGAGAAGTTGCAAGAAAGAGAGAATCAATTGGAATGTATGGAAAGTCTCTCTTTGGAAGAAATACAGTGTAGGATGCCAGCTAAGTCCTATTCCCTATACCTTAAGGAATAGTGGCTGCAATTCCAGATCAAGACCCTAACTCAGAGAGGCACCATGTCGTTTCAGGACTACAAATAGTTCATTGATCTTTGTGATCAGAGCATGCTAGAATATAGGGCCAAGATGTTTGAGTTTTATTTTCACAACATGTTCCTAACATACATGAATGTATGGGACCCTAATGTCAAGCTAAGAGATTTACAGTTGATGGCTTTGGCATCATGGATGAACCATGAGGAATCAAGGGCTACCGATATGAAGAAGATATTGGCAAGAGAGCAAACTGGACCTCTTATGATCAGAGATGAAAAATAAGATCCCATGGCCCTCATCAGTACCCATAATTTGATTTCAAATGATCCTCAACTTGCACCTAGGTATCTTGCTGCCCAAGAGCAAGCAATTTCGCATTTTGAGGACATGTTCAGGCTATTAGGGGATGATAGCATACGTGTTTTCCTAAGGAGATGGAACACATTGCCATACAGCTTAAATATAAGAGAGTACCACTCTCCTCAAAGATTTAGAGGAGCACTAAACAGGAAACCCATGTACAAGCAATCTATGCAAAGTCTGAAAGTCAATTGGATTGGCCTGAAACTCAATCCACTACTACTGTTAGGAATGCTAGAAGGAAGGAAGGAAGAAGAATAAAAGAGGTAGTGGGAGAAGGTAGAAAAGAAAGCAGGCTTCTATGAACAAGAAGAGAAAACCTCAGCAGAGGCATGGGATGTCAGGGAGGCCACTACAACTTTGAAGTATATGGATATTGATTGGGTTGCTCAGAGGATGAGCAACACTTTCAGTAGGGGGCTGATGATGAGCATCATCATTGGGTAATTATATGGGCCTTAATTCACCTCATAGCTTTGTCAAACCAACTTTTCTCACAACTTATTACATGTTTTTTATTATATTTTCTTTATGAGATAAGTTAGAGTTGGATATTATGGCTAGTGGACTAATATGCATTGAATGCAGGATTGAAGGAGCAAATCAAGGAATTTTGGCAAATACTAAGGTTAAAACTTGAATGGGACAAGGGAGAGGGTATGTAGGAGGTAAATCCTCCTCATTTACTTCTCCCCTATTCGAATATTCCTCCACCCATCACACCAGCTCGGAGTGCAAGTAGCCAAGCCATGAGGATTATAAGTCAATCGAGCAAGTGAGAGATAAAGATCTAGCTTATCTCGAGTTTGGGAGTCAAGCCTCTGTAATTTTAAGGAAGTCATTGGGGACTTCAGTTGTATAAGTAGAGAGGCATAGAGCCTCATTAAGATTCAAATTCTAGTTGTAAAACTCTAAGCTATTTTTGAGCTCCAAACTTGTGAAATTTTTATTGATGTAATTTTTTGTTTTGGTAATAAGAATGAGTTTTGTTTTGAGCCAGCATTGATTTAACTCAGAGGGCTAAATCTCTTGGGTTAGTGCCCAATCATAGCAGCCAAGGCTCCTCTTTTTTGTATCTGTATGTTTAGATTAGTCTCATAGCTTCGTTGTTAATTTGCCTTTAGATGTATTTTTTTGCAAGTAGTGTAGATTGGATTGATTTTTTACTAGTTTACTTCCATCTGTGTCTTACTTCAGTAGCAAGTTAGCAGGCATAAAAGGAGTACCACAAGGTTGTTAGTAGGTGTCTTGGCCTCATTTCCTCCTTTTGGCATCATGATTTGAGGAAGGGACCCTTATGCAGCCCCAAAAACACCCAGTTTATTGTATTTAAGTTAGCATTTGATCCGTTTTGAAAAGTATGATTTCATTGCCATCTCTTCTATATTGATTCTTGTAGTAGATCTCATCCATGCTTTCATTCCTTTCAACAACTTTTCTCATGCATCATGTAGGCAGTTAGTTCATTAATTTTGCTTTTCCAGCTTATGAGAATGCTTCTTGTTTACATAGATTTTTGAGAATTGCACATGTTTTATGCAAAGCAGGTGCTTCAAGAGTAGACAAAGACTTCATAGCTAGCAACTAGCCTCCACTTCATCCACCATAGTCATTCCTTGTTTTCACCATTTCCTTCATTAGTTTTCATCAATTTTCATAGAAATTATTCCAAGCACATTGAGCGAATCCAGCCATCCTCTATCTTTTCTATTGACTTCTGAGTGATCCTAGACCTTCCCTCACTTCATTCCACCCATCTACCACCATCTCTAAGCCTTCCATCACCTCCAACACCTTCCATTTTTCTCTTAGCTGTATCCTGTAGGTTTACAAGGAATCCTGTAGGTTTCTAGTACATCTTGTAGGTTTTCCTGAAATGGCTTGTTTTGAGGCCAAATTGAGGGAAAACCTCTAAGAAGTCACCAAATGTCTCCTAAGGGTCTCCCACACCATACAACCATCTCTTGACCCTTCCAGCCATCCACCAACATCCTTAATTCACCTGCCACATCACTAGAAGAAATTAGTTTACATACTTGATTTTGCATGAAAAGACAAAAACATATTTATTTCAATCCCTTTACTTGCACATTAGTGATGTTTGATGCTTCTTACTTCCATGCTTAGATAGTAGAATTTGGTTCATGTTAATTTAGCATTATTGCAAAGCATAGTTTCTTGGCAGTTAATTAGGAAATGGTGTGATTTAGCATTGAATTTTGGTCTTTTTTATTATTGCAGTAGAATAGCTCTCCCATAGAGTATATTTCCCTTTCTTCCATCAAGAAATGTTTCTTCTGAATCCATAGAAGTCTGCCTTGAAAACCCCAGTGGTCTCTCTCTAGCTGAATCATGACAAAAGATAGAACCATCACTCTTACTTGTGGATACAGCACTATCACCTCCAAGTTTGTACGAACCCCGGGTTGATAAAGTAAAGCTGGTAGCCCAGGAGTTGCATCTTTCTTGCTGCAATATTGGCGCTCATCACCATCAACAATAATTGAAGATAGAACAATAAATTCAATGACGAAGAAGACAATCAACACATCAACAAGAGACACTAGATTTAGTCAAAGACAAGGGAAAAACCCACTATGAGGAATACCCTTTGAAAAATTCTTCTTATATTAGATTGTCATAAAATGTTTAGAGGAGAGTAAAATTAGACCAATGCAAAATAATCCAGCAATATTAAGCCAATAACATTGATAAATATGTTTCCACCATCAATCCAGACCAAAGACATCTTTTCCCGTCTACGGTCAACTACGGTCAATTGTCAAATTTTATCCCTACTTTCTAGTCACATGGAGGAAGAGGTATGCATGCATCTGAGAGATTCTAGCTTCTTCCTTGAGCATGCAAGCCTATGACTATAGTCAAAAATTTCCTTTGAAAATCTTATAGCTATGACCTAAAACCATAGAAACATGTGTGAGCTTCGGACCATATAATCTCAAACTCTGCAAAGCAATTTCTTCAAGTCATCCTCAAACCTATGAAAACCAATCAATGAAGAAGAGAAGAATAATATTCTTGGTGATTTCCAAATTATCTTGAGGTCACTTGTATTTATAGACTTCCAAGGGTGACAAATTTTTTGTTATGATTGACCTACTCAAATGTGCATATGTGGGATTTTCTTCATAAGTACACTTTTCCTTGTCCAAATTGAGTGCTTCAATAGTCAAAATTGTTCCTCTCAAAAAGAGGAATCTGATCCCATTGTTGGAATTTTTCACTGAGCTTCCAAATTAACACTCCCTCTCATCTAGTGAGAAACTCCAACTTCATCATGTCATATGTATCCTTTCATCATGTCCCATCTCTGCTCCACTCTATCTGCTAAAACATTATCAAATCTAAAGAAGAAGAAGCATCGAGGAGCATTAGATAAAACCCTCTATAACTTTGAAGAGCACATCTCAATTTGAAGCAATATCAGTGAGAACATCTCAACCTAAATCTACATGGGTTAGAAAAACATCTTCAACCCCATATCGAGCAATAGGTGATATAGCGGAGCACATCTCAACCCATCCTATTATCTATCGATCTTCCCATCAATGACCCTCAAGATTCATGTGGTAGAACACTTGCATCATAGTATAAGCTTAGGTGAGATACCTGACTTAACAAAATTAAGGATTTCACACCCCCAAGCCTCCTCAACCCATTTGCTAGATGAGGAGGGACAAACCCAACAAGCCGAGCTTGTGCATATGATGCCAACTAGGGCATGCTCTGCATATATCAAGATAGGGGGAGATACCCAACTTTTCCAAACAGACAAGGAGCACACACATCCTATGGGTGACGGATAGGGGTGATACCATATTGTCCAGAGATCCCTCAACCCTAGGAGCCCTCCATCTCAATTCCACACCCTGGGAGCCCAAATAAGGGGTAAGAGTTGGATCAATGTCCTCAATCAATGATGTCCCTTTATCGAGAGAGGTCACATCTATCAATCCATGATATTATCTGGAGACCAAGAAATCCACTTTCAGTAAATCCTTGGTTAGAATATTTGTAATCTACTCATCTGTCAATATATGATGGAGTGTAAAAGCTCCTCTCTACACCATGTCTTGAATGTAATGATATTTAATCTCTATGTTCTTGGAATTTCCATGAAATATGGTATTCTCTACCAGAAAAATTTTGTTTCGCAATATATCACTATAGCTTCTAGGACCTACTCAAAAATTTATCCAAAGAGAGTCCTCAACCAAATTTCTTCACACTTAATCATGCATCGACAATGTACACTACCTCGACGATACTCAATGCTACTAACTTCTACTTCCTACTCATCCAAGATATCATGGCAAATTCAAGGCTAAAACAACATCCAAACATACTCTTCATGTTGAAAATGTTTCATGCCTAGTTAGCATCAGTGTATCCATGAAGTCGAACATCTCAAGAAGAATATCTCAGACCAAGTGTGATTGTCCCATGAAAATACATAAAAATGTGTTTGGAAGGTGTTCATTGCATTTCATATGTCCAGACGGGTGTTCACTAAGAACATCAGAGCCCCCAATCAACTATCTATACTCAGATGGATTTGCCAAATCACGTCATGCAGCTTCACCACATAACTTTCTGAAGTTCATTTCCATCAATGTGGGTAGGGACTTCCATTCTGTTATTCCAAGTCTCTCTAATATCTTTAAGACATATTTTCCTTGTGAAAGGAAAATATATTTGGGCCTTTTCCACACCTCAAGGCCTAGAAAATAGTGCATGAATCCAAGGTGCTTCATCTCAAATTCAGAGGCTAGATAGATCCCTCTTACCCTCAATCATCAAAGGCTCACTACCTATCAAGAATAGATTGTCAACATACAAAGCCAAAATCAATGGTATGCCTTGGACTACCTTAAAGTAGAGCTTGGGATCGACATTGCTTCTTGTGAATCCCAGCTTCACTAAATAATTGTCAATGGGGGAATACCATGCTTTGTGGGATTGCTTTAAACCATATAATGCCTTCTTCAACCTACAAACATGTGTCTTTTTATCCTCTACTTCAAATCCTTGTGTCTTCTCAACATACCCCTCTTCTTGTAAGATACCATGGAGTAATGTTGTCTTCATGTCCATCTAATGAAAGGTCCATCCTTAACTTGTGGCAAGAGAAAATATCAAACAAATGGTTGTATATTGAGCCACAGGTGCAAATATATCATCATAATATTCTCCCTCTTTTTGGGAGAATCCTCAAGCCACGAACCTTGCCTTGTATTTTTCAATGTTACCATCAACTCCATGTTTGATCTTGAATAGCCATTTTGAAGTCACCAATTTCCCCTTCGGTCTCAGTACAACATCCCATATGTCATTATTCATAATTGATTCATATTATTTTTCCATACCATCCTTCCAAACTTATTCCTTCACGACTTTTTCAAAAGTGGGAGGTTCAGTTTGAATCATAGTGCTCAGGGTTGCAATATATCCCTGGTACCAGCATTGCTTCTTCCTTTCTCTAAATAATCTTCAGATGAGAACTCATCTCTCATCATCCTATAATGTTTCATTGAGCCAAAATGGCCTCTTCCTGGTAGGATGATCACTTGGAGGAGGATCTAAGGGATCCATGGGCTCCATGGGATCATCAACAATGTCTATCTCAGATTTGAGCATGGTAGGACCATTTAGAATATCCATATCATCATTCCCCTTCTCAGGAGGAGGCGAAGGAGGAAGTTCCCTTGCTTTCCCAAGGGAAGCATCTTCATTTAACGTCACATCCCTACTAATTTCAACATTCCTTTGAACAAGAATATATATTCTTAATGCTTTAGAATTTTCACAATATCCAACAAACTTACCTTTTCATCATGTAGCTTCTAGCTTGTTTTTTTTGTCTTTTAGCAAATGAAATTATATGAGCAGCCAAAGATACGAAGATGGCTAACATCGTGATTAACACCTATGAACACTTCTTCGGGGGTATTGTTGTACAATGCTTGATGAGGCACCCGTTTTGAACATATACAGTAGCATTCATTGCTTATCCCCAAGGAACTTTAGCAACTCTTGATCATGGAGCATGGCACGAGATGCTTCTACTATAGAATTGTCCTTTTTTTCATCCACTTCATTTTATGCGGGAATATATGGCACAATATTTTCTTTCTTGATACCTTCCTTCTTGAAAAAAATCAATGAACTCCATTGATATATACTCTCCACCATTGTCAAACCTAAATATCCTAATTTCCTTCCCTATATGGTTTTTGACCAAAGCTTTGAACTCCTTGAACATTTTGAAGGCTTCATCCTTATGCTTCAAATAATATATCCATGTCTTTCTTAACAAGTCATCAATGAAGCTGATGTAGTAGAGATGGCCACCAATAGAGTGCATGGGCATTAGAATACATATGTTGGAATGAATGAGATGGAGGATGTCATTTGTCTTGTTCTCACTAGAGGGGAATGGTCCCCCTTCCTTCTTTCCACTTGCACAACCTATAAATTCTCCATCATGTTGGGCTTGAACATCAAGAATACCAGAGACCAATTTCTTCAATTTCAGAAGAGCTTCATAATGTAAATGGGCCAATCTTTGGTGTCATAGTTTGCTTAGATGAATAGTATCATGTACCAATGCTAGAAGAGGTCTTCTAGTAACCTTTTAGAGTCCTTCAAGTCTTTATCCCAATGTGAATACATCTCTCATAGGTGATCCAACATGCCAAGTATGAACCTTTTCCCTCATGAAGGAAACCCTCATCCCTTTGTCTTCCAAAGCAAATATTGATACCAAATTCTCCTTCAATCTTGGGACATACATCACATCATGGAGAAAAATAGATTCCCTAGAATCCAAATGAAATTTGATAGACCCCAAAGCTTTAATGGGCTGAGTGGAGTTGTCTCCAAGAATAATTTTCAAATTTGACTCCCTCTCTACCAAATTAGAGAGAATTTCTTATACCGGGAGAAGTGATGAGTGGCTCCACTATCAACCAACCAACTATCCCATGAATCAAAAGGAGAGGAACTAGTAAGCGCAGAAATAAGAATATATTTAGATTGATTGTCAACATTACTTTCATACCTAGAGAATCTTGAATTAATTTTAGGACAATGATCTTTTTCTCGATCATTTGGAGCCTCTCTTCTTTTTCTTTCATTTCTTCCATTCCAATCATTCCTTTGGTCATTTCTTCTTCTTCAATCATCAAACGTATTGTTGTTGCTTCTAGTTTTGTAGTGTTGACTATTGTTCTCCTCAAGGAAATCTCAAGCATAGTTTCCTCTCTTATGATAATTGAACCAT
The DNA here is from genome assembly GCA_000404065.3 of Pinus taeda. Classification (NCBI taxonomy): domain Eukaryota; kingdom Viridiplantae; phylum Streptophyta; class Pinopsida; order Pinales; family Pinaceae; genus Pinus; species Pinus taeda. Next base: position 347,630 of record APFE030165298.1, on the reverse strand, counting down.
TCAATCTAAATTATTCCTTGGATCTTCTGAACATTCTATTTGAAGTTCTAGGAGGAGGATTTCTTGAATGCTATGGACATCCTTTTTCTTTCTTCTTCTTCTTGTCGTGAGTGATGAATGCAACGGGCTATCCTTCTTCATAATTTTGTATCCTACCTCTAGAAACCATCCTTGATTCTTATTGAGTGATATTTCCAACAATATCATCAAATGAAGGAAAACCACTGTTGTTTCTTATAGTATTAATGAGGTTTTCCCAAATATGAGGGAGACATCTAAGAGTAACAATCACCAATTTCATGTCAAGCACAATTTCTCCAACTCTTTACAATCAATCTCTAAGATGAGATATCCTTATAATGTAGGATTGCACAGATTCTCATTTTTTCATCTTCATATCTTTGAGTTGATCTTTCAAGGATATTATTTCATTCAAATTGTTGACTTCATACGTGTCAGCTATCTTATCATACATGTCCTTAGACTTACTCAAATCTCCAACATATGCAAGTAAACTATCTTGTAAACCATTAGCTATAATTTACTTTTCTTTTAACTCACCTATTTTGTACTTGTTATTAGCGATAGAGGAAGCATTCTCCAGAGGCTCAGGTACTTTTCCTTGAATTTATTCCAAAACATCATTGTTATAATCTATGATCTCCAATTTGATTTTCCATGCAGAAAAGTTAGTTAAGTCACCTAACTTCTCATGTTAATTTATGAAAAAGGAATACATCTTGACTTGACTAGATAATCTCCTTCAACTTTCCAAACATGATTGCCTCAATGCTTCTCCCATTTTGGGTTATCCTTCACCTTAGCTTTGATACCATGTTAATTTTCAGATTGTTCTATGTTGTATCAATTACTTTAGCCCAATTCAATACTTCAATTAGCAAAATTTTCAATACCAATTAATATTTCCAACCATCAATAGTAATTGAAGATAGAACAATAAATGCAATGACAAAGAAGACAATCAACACATCAAAAAGAGACCAAATTTGGTCAAAGACCAAGGAAAAACCCACTATGGGGAAAACCCTTTGAAAATTCTTCTTCTATTAGATTGTCATAAAATGTTCACCAAAAGAGTACAATGAGTCCAATGCAAAATCATCTAGAAAAATTAACCCAATAAAATTTATAAATATGTTTCTAGCATCAATCCAGATCAGAGACAACTTTTCCCATTTGCAGTTAATTGTAGTCAGTTGTGGTCAAATGTCCAATTTTAGCCCTACTTTTCAGTTATAGGGAGGAAGAGGTACGTGTGTGACTGAGAGATTCTAGTCACTACCTTGAGCATACAATCATGTGACTACAATCAAAAAATTCCTTTGACAAGCCTGTAGTTGTGACCTAAAACCCTAGAAACATGTGCGAGCTTCAGACCCTGTAATCTCAGACCTATGCGAAACAATTTCTTCAACCCAACCTCAGACTTGTTCAAACCAATTAATGAAGAAGAGAATAAGAATATTTTTTTTGAGGTCCAAATGAGCTTTAGGTCACTTGTATATATAGGCTTCCAAGGGTGACAAATTTCCTCTAAGGTCCAACCTATCTAAATGCGCATATGTGGGCTTTTCTTCATAAGTACAGTTATCCTTGTCCAAATGGAGCACTTCAATAGTCAAAATTGGTCCTCTCGAAAAGAGAAATATAGTCCCATGGTTGGAATTTATCACTAAGCTTCCCAATTAACATTAATATATATTTCTATAAGTTTTTTAGATTGTCTAAGTTGTAGGTATCCCTCAGAAAGACTGGTTTAAAAGGGATCCTTCACCATTTTTACCAAAATATAAATATCGTGTTCCTTGTTTTCTCTTTTTATTTTGGTTTCTTCCTCACATCAAGATTTCTTTATATTGTATATTAATAACCTTTTCTTTATATTTTCCTTGGTTGGTAAATCTTGCAGAATACACAAAGGTTATGGAGGATACTTCAAAGAAAAGACTTGAATCATGAAAGAAGATATGTTGCAAATGAATCCCTTCAAGAACCGAAGCCCTATAAGGTTTGTTAAAGAAAAGCTTAAGGTATGCCTTAAACTACAAGTTTTGTAACAAGGTTCTCTTCATACATAAGATATGTTCATTCTTCTTTTGAAATTTCTTTGAATTACTAACATCTTTATGTCTATGGTTTTGAATCATAAATATTCTAGTTAGGGTGATTAATAATTAGATTGAATCTACCCTCGTTATAATATCTCTTTTTATTTAATTATTCTTTCGAAACCCTAACCTTTAGGGTTCGCTATAAAACCCTAGCCTCTTGTTGGTAAGGGTATGCTAATGTTAATAATGAAACCCTAGTCTACTTAGGGGTTGTTTGAAATCCTATTCTTTTGAAGTTTAGGATTTTGATAATGTCATGGTAAGAACCTGTAGTGGTATTCAACAACCCCCCATTTGTTAATGATCATAGTTAATATTACATTAACTAAATGGGGACCCTTTAAAAAATTTCATCCAAAAAAAATTTCATCCAAAAAACAAAACTTAACATTTAATCATTTCTTTTATTTATTTTTTTGAATAAATCAAAGATAACAATCAAAACTTTTTTGGGAACTACTAAAGACTTACCTTTTCATATATAGCATGTTTAAAACCCACCAAAGGACCTTTTTAAAAAACCTCCAAAATCAAGCAAAGTGATTAAATAAGGGCTCCATGGTCTAAATTATCATAAAATCCAATGAAAATAGAAGTCCTTAAGCTTTTTTAGGCTTAAGTCTCGCATCGGATATCACGACTCATAAAGAACTCTCTCTTAAAAACGATATAGCAAGATTTGTGAGTTGTGAAATTGCGATGGCACTTTGACTTTTATCACACCACATTTTGGGTATTCAAGCAAACACTTTTCACTTACCATAAGCCAATATTGCGATATACGATTTGTGCCCAGACCCACACCTTAGAATATTGAAAGTAAATATTTCGAATCAGTCAAGTTTATTGCATAGGATAAACCTAGCGATTAACTATACGTGAAACAACTAATGGATGGTTCGCATCTCGCAGACACAGAACAGGAGGTAAGAATGATAAAAGGCACATATTGCGATATTGTGATATGCGATATTGCTTCGCAAATCACACAATCACTATCATCGCAATACAATGGATCGCCACGCTAGAAGCTTTCATCCCATTTAAGATGCAAACATTTATGAGCAATAAATCTAAAGGATAACGAATCATTAGTGGGCATTAGTGGGAAATATCTGAATTTATGTGTGAAAAGCCATTCAAGTTGATACAATATCTTGTTAGGTACGTTCAAATAATGATTCTTTTACCACCTTTACAAGTTATCTGCATTATTTCATTTTTACGTTCATCTTTGAATGTACGATAGCTGTTGTTCTTAATTTCAGGAAAAACCCGCAAAATAGAGCGTTGAGAGCAATAGGGAAGAAAGGCAAAGTTGTAGCCTCTAAGAAGACAAAGATGACTCCCTTGTTCATAGATACCACATGCAGCAGAGAGGGAGGAACCTCTACATGGGAGGCTATGTACAACATACTGGAGGAGGAACAGCCGAGGATTATGGAAACTAATGTTATAGTTGATGGACGAGATTCCTCAGACACTTCCATGCTAGAGACGGCTTTCTCATTTTTGCATCACATAGCTGCTCAGCCGAAAATAATCCCTTATACTAACATGGTAAAATGGGTTATCGATGAAGCATATATCTTAGACAGAGAATTCAAGACGAGAAGCTAGGGTTCATTAGATCTTTTACCCTGGACAACCTACAACTTATGTACCACCTACTAGAGCCATAGGTCATCTACAACAGGCAATTCATAGAGAAGTTTGCTAAAGAGAACAACGAACCAGCAAATTTCACCCATGCCTGGTCGAATAATGAAGAGAAAATCAAGAAACACAAAAATGGTATGTACACTACTGCATATATTTGTCCCCGTTATAGTTTTGTTGTGGCTATGTTATGTAGACTATTTGGCAAACTTGATAGTACTAAGTTCTCCCCAGAGTGGTTGTCATTAATAGATGCAGTCTTTAATGCAACTATAATGAATTGGGCCTAAATCTTGTCAACAATATAGCAAAAACAATTATCGAGTATAGAAGGAGAAAAATTATTGCTTCGAGGGTTTACCCTCCATTTTTTATGAGCACATATTATGGATGCTATTTGTTTTAGTTCAAAGTGCCCCATTATGGGATGGAAATGGACTATTCAAAATCCACTTCCCATTCACGTGTACCACAAGGTCATGTGCGAATCCAATTTTCAACCACATTTTTTCAAGATTTCCCATGGAGTTATGATCCCTATTCACAAGTGGCATTATAATCGAGACACCCCAAGGTTTTCCCAAGAAGCTAAAGTTGACATCCTTCCAGTGGCTAGATGGTTCAGGGAGGAAACTTTTTACATATATCAGAGTTTTGGCAGCATCATCTCACCCCACATCCTCCCATACTATGTTCCAGATAAATTAATGGCTAGGGAGATAGCTTATCAGATAGCTAGTGAGGGAGGAATGAGCCATACACTAAAAGAATAAAAAAAGTCCATTTGGCCTATATTCCCTATACAGTGTGGAGCATTTGCACTACACGACTTGGGACATGCATTCAAAGAAGTAGAGAACATGCTATCTCTGCAATTACCCAAATTCCTTGGATGGCAGTATGACCTGTTTGGCACTGTCAAGAATTTCACCACTATGGTGAAAATAAAAGTATTCACTAATGAGGAGGATGTTTTTGATGATATATTTTTGCAAAAAAACACCTTTGTAGAGGTGAAACATATGGCACAACTACTTTTTGACCAAGAAGATCTGGAAAAATTTTACAGCTGGCAATGGTCACATTGGACCAACTATTAATTGAACCAATAAGGGAGCCTACTCCCAATGTGGCTATAGAAGGTGACTCCAAACAAAATTCCAAATCTGATTTTGGGGAAGAATCTCAAGAAAAATCTATTGGGGAATTGCGACAGTCATCACAAAATGGCAAAAGGAGAAGCATTAAGGATACAACCTAATCTACATAGAAGATAGTTGAACAAGGTTAAGCTAGCAAGCAGGTTGAAATCCCTACTACCTATGCACAACCAATAAAACCCATGGTAATTGACATAGAGGAAGAGTGGGATAATTTTAATAAAAGTCTCAAAATAGAGGAACATGTGCTAGAGTTGCAAACTCCACAACAGAAGGTAGCTCTAGAAATTACAGTGGAAGAAACCACAAATGAACTAGAAGTAGAGCATATCCTTGTTACCACCACCTCCGAAATAATTCTAAAGATTGAAGAAATACCCCCTCTGGATGTATTCTATAGCCCACAACATAAGGCTATGGTGAAAATGCAAAGAAAGAAAAGAAAGTTGGACTCTATAGCTGCTAATACCTCTAAAAATGAATTAATGGATGTTCTATGGAAGGACTCGCCTGTCAATCCATCCGCCAACCTAACTAGACTCTCTCATTTTGTAGGTGATTATGATACAGCGACCATAGACAAAACAACAAAAGTCCAAATGTTGCTTAGAGAAAAGGAAAATAAAATAGCATCGCTTGAGCAACAATTAGAGCGAGTCAAATCCGAACAGTAGGCAGAGATACAGTTGGCCAAGCTTCAACGGGAATTTCAACAGATGCAAATAGAACATCGAATAATCTTAGTTGAGAAGGAAGCATAGGTGCAAGCAATAACTGATCTACATAAAGACGACCCAAAAATTGATCAGTTTATTACCGAAGCACTCGGACTTAATTATGAGTTGACACATTAGAAAGAATTATTGTGCCAGAAGATTTCACACTGGAAATCTTATTGCGAAACAAGTGATAAACTAACATGTCAAGTCATGGAAATGCGACTTGAATATGATTATATCTTTAAAAAGGTCTCTGATTTCATCGCCTGGCAAAATATAGAGGAGGGAAGAAAAGCAGACTTGCCCAAGCTAGAAGAATCACATAAGGAAATTATGTTTGCAAGCTGGGATTCTCAGCTTAAAGAAGCAGAAAGGGAAACAACAGACGTAGCGACAACAACAAACATTATCATAGAAAATATTAATGAAAATTTTCATGGTGCCAATCTAGTATCAAAGTCCATTCCAGGGTTCCTTCCAAATGCGAAACAACTCGAGCAACAATCGAAACATGTAGCGGAAGAAAAAATAGAAGTAATAAGGCAAATGACTAGGCTAGACTGGGAGGCATATTAGAAACATTTGGTCAAGCCTCACAGCCAATGGATGACCTTGCGATGCCTAACCACTTCCGCCAAGAAAATGGCGCCAACACTGACCGATGTCATACTCGATGGACAGTTGAAAGCTGAAGTCGGTCAGCCTATGCAGATGAAGCCTATGGTGGACATTTGTGATCTAATTGATCGAATGCAACATAGTTAGTCACCCTGTTTACTTTAATTTTGGTTTTATTTTTGCATAAATTGAGGCAGGACGTTTAAACCTCCTCAACTATTTTTGTAATAATCTACTTTTAGTTTTTTAGTTTTAGTATTTAAAGTTTAAACCCCTCTCATGCATTTAGAGAGGGGTCCAGAATTTTATCAGAAACTCTCTTCAAAACATGCAATTTTGTCCCTTTGAGGAAGTTCTGGTGAAATATATGGAACGAGATTTATTTTTATCTGACTTAGCATCTTCTACTGAAATTGCACTTTTGTACTCTTATATGTTGTTGAATGGATTGAAAATAGATCAATATTTCTTAAACACATGAGTAGGACGTATTATAAATGGTACTTTTATCTTGTAATCCTTTTTACTTATGTATTAAACAATCATTTCTTTTTCGAATTATTTATGTATGAAAGTTTGAATTTCGATTATCATTATTGCACTTCTATATGATGATGATCTTTATTTCATGTTGAATATATGAATAACTCTTTATACGATATATTTCTCACAATCATTTCGGTTAAATTTTTATACAAAATGATTGTTGTTAAAATGGACTCACTTCTAATCGTAATTGAATGATCTTTATTACCAATTACTTTTAGAAATTATTGTAGATTGCATACATCAAGTTTATCCCAAGTATATTATGATTAGATAGTTTTTAGGAATTAGAAGTTAAATTCCTTTGTGATTGATTAGTTTAGACTAGATTACCATTAGCTTAAAACGTTACTCTAAACACATCACACATCACCCCATTTAGCACAAGCATTAAACAGACTGGGAAACTGGTCCCATTATCCCCAGTTGGAGCCACTACTCCAAACGGAAAAGGAGCTTCCAACCAAGGTCCGGACCGGGTGGTTTTCCCCCATGTTGAGGCAACGATTTTTGAGGCCTCAACATTTTGGCACTAGAAGGAGGGCATGAAATATGAAAGGAAAGTAAATCCAAATTAACAAACCATTCTAAGAGTAAAACTCCCTCACCCTCACCTCCAACTTCTCGAAATTCTTCTAAATCCCCTAACCCTAAGCGATAAGTTACACAGGATATTATACAACCCATTGCTGAAAACCCAATCGATCCAGAGCTTTCTTCTCTTGCCGAAGCCCCTGAAGTTCAATCTTTGATTCACAAATTACAAGGAATTTCGTTATCACAAGAAGAATCTGAGATATCTCAGGATAGTGTTACTTCTCAGTTCACTCCATCTCGACCATTAATTAGAGCACAGAGTAAAAAGTTCGGAATACCTTTGTTTGAATTTCCTCTTCCATCCAGAAGAAAGCTAAGAAGACACCATCCAAATCTCACAGCGAGGAATTATCATCATCTTCATCCATCCCATCTAGACCCTCAAAAGATCAATCATCCATCCCACCACTCCAGATCATGATTCACACAGGTACAAGAGCTATATCTTCCTCTACCCAATCACCTTCAAACTCTACTGCAACACCTTCCCCTACCCACATACCAGTAATGACACAGAATCCCCCAAAAAACCCTCCAAGGCCATGGACAAACCCAGGGGGGTGTTAGGATGGCTACTCCTTTACATCAATTACCAACACATCCAAAAAAATGGCTGCCCAAATTCAATCCTAATAATGGCCTATTGGCTGAGGAACATATAAATAATTTTATGTTGTCCATTAACTTGAATCAAGTGGAGGAGGAAGACGCAGTTGTAAGACTATTCCCATATACTTTGTAGGGAGCAGCAGGATCATGGTACTTAATATTACCATCAGGTTCTATTAACTGTTGGGATGCTTTTCAAGAGAAATTTTCAACAAATTTTGGAGATGATAGATCTACAGATACCTTAAATAATGATCTCTCCAATTTGAAATTTGAGCCAAGAGAACCTATCAAGTACTTCAACTATTGCTTCCATAAACTATTGAATAAAATACCAGTGGCTTCTAAGCCTAGCGATGAGGTCCAAAATGAGTGGTACATCTTTGCTCTGCTGTCAAACACAACTATCTTTGTTGATAGAGCTGCCAAACCAACCTTGGTAGAAAAATATTAAAAAGGCGATAGCTATAGAAAAATGCATCCTAGCTGCCGAAAAAAGAAATGCATTAGAAGAACGGAAATCTAAGAAAGTAACCTTCAAAGATGACTCTAAGAAGAAACCACTGAAAGATCCTTTTGATCTAGAAGGATTACAGAAAGTCCTCAAAACCGTGTCTAATGAAATGGTTGATATTAATAAACAGGTAGCAGAGAATTCCTCGAAAAAACCTTTCAGAGCATTCAAAAGGAATTCCCCTAGTGATCCTAAGCCTTCAAATGCCATATCAAATGCCGAGTTAGATGAGGATGAAGTTTCACCTAGTGAAGAACAAACAGATGAGAAGGAAGTAGCAGAGTTACAAGGGATGTGGGATTTTATACTTCCCAAAGAAGAAACTCAAGAAGCCTTACATGTTGCTAGCTGAAGTAAAAATCTTGTCGAATTGTCACAAACAAATCTGAAACAGAAGGCTTCAATGCCACCCCCTAGGGATAAAGTAATAGGTAAGAAATTTGTATCAAAATCCACAAGACAATGCCTACTCAATTGGATCCTTCTCCTTCATCTAAAACTTTGATAGTTTATGATGAAATGGAATATAATATTATCAATGATATGAAGAAAACTAGGGAAAACATTACATTTCATGAGCTTAGCAAATTGAAACATCAGCATAAGTTACTTCTAAAAGAGCTTAAAGCAATACCTACTGCACCACTTCCTGCTACCGTAATCTCACACGCTGCCCGAGAAATGGGAAGACACCCTAGTGCTTCTTTGAATAAAATAGATCTAATTGATACAACTATAATTGGAGGAATATCAAAATCACAGACTTCGCCCTTTCTTCTTACTTTTGAATTCTTTAACAAAAACTTACACAACTATCTAGTAGATTCTAGAGCTTCATCTAACATCTTTTCTAGAATAGTTTGTGAGAAGTTGAATGTTCAACCTCAAAAATCTTTTGTATGAATAGTTCACTTAGATCGCTCTCAAGTCGATGTCGTCGGGGAACTTAATCAAGTAACCATCAGACTTTCATCAAACCCAAAAGTTTGCCAAGTCATCAACATACTTGTAGCTGACATTCATGAGTTCTACAGTTTAATACTTAGTAGAGACTGGTGAGAAAAACTTCATGGTTATTTTGCAACTAACTAGTCTCATCTGTGGCTTCCCTATAATGGTAAACCAAATCAAATAAGGGTTGATTGTGAGAAACATAAGAAGTTCATAGTGACATAATTAGAAGGAGAAAACAAGCCAGTTGCGTATAGCAACAATATCATCGGAAATTATTCTATAGAATCATTTCTAGGGAATTTCAATGCTCATACTTCACCTTTCTTAGAAAACTCTGTTGTCTCTCAAATTGAAAATTTTTCCCAAACAGACACTTCTAAATGTGTAAATTTTGTAGATAAACCTATAGTTAAATATTTATTTTGGAAATTATTTTTTGATGGATCTAAATCCAATGATGGAGCAAGAGCAGATTGCATCTTAGTTAGCATAGAGGGGGGGGAAATTATGCTAGCATGCAGACTTGAATTTGATTGCACCAACAATACTGTTGAATGTGAGGCACTAGTTCAAGGTCTATATAAGGCAATTGGCCTTAACGTAAAATACTTCCAAGTGTTCGAGGATTCAGAAATTATCATAAAACAGGTAAGAAACACTATACATTGTTTATCAGGACTCATGAAACATTATCAGTCATTAGTTCAAGATCTGACTCTCCACTTTACTACGTTTAATATTTCCCCTATCCCAAGACTCCAAAATGCTAGTGCTAATATTCTAGCTAATGTTGCTTCCAAGCTTATCCCTCCAGAAGATTATAGCCCAGATCGATTCTCCATCGAATTAATTTTTATGCCTTCCATCCCTGATAATATCACCAACTAGAGAATCTTTAATAATGATCCAGATATCATAAGCTTCTTGACCTCAGAAGGCTCATATAATGACCTGATAGTTGATGAAGACCAGCATGATAACCAACTTAAACAAGAAACGATCATTAATGTTATACCAAAGTCCATAGTTAAGTTGGAAGATTTATATGACCTCAAAGACAGATTTAAATGATATACTAATTCGAAACTTCAGAGTTCAACTCTGAGATTTGAATTGATCAATCTTGGGACTGTTTAAAACCTCAAAACATTAACTTAAGTCTAGGTCTTACGTCAGATGAAAAAGCAGCTTTTATAAGTTTGTTGAAAAAATATAAGAATATCTTTGCATGGAACTATGAAGATCTCAAAACATACGACACCTCTATTATTCAACACGTTATCCCTATGACATATGATGAAAGAGCTATTCAGCAGAAAATGAGGAAAGTCCATCCTAATTTAGAAAGTCAAATTAAATTTGAGTTGAATAAACTGTTGAAAGCCAAAATTATTTTTCCTGTCAGAACTCCCGATGGGTTTCCAATCTTGTCCCAATCAGGAAAAAGAACGGCGATATTTGGATATGTATATATTTCCACAACCTCAATAAAGCTTGCCAAAAGGACAATTTCCCATTAACTCCTATGGAACATATTTTGCAATTAATAGTGAGCTCTGAACTAATGTTTTTCCTAGATGCATTCTCAGGTTATAACCAAATCTTAGTACATCCATATGACTAGCTGAAAACTACTTTCAGGACAGAATGGGGCACTTATGCTTATCAGAAGATGTCATTTGGACTTATCAATGATGGTGCTACTTTCTAGAGAGCCATGAATATAGCCTTCAAATCTTTGTTAAATAATTCAGTAGTGATATACTTAGATGATATAACACTATATTCCAAAAAACACAGTAATCATCTAAGAGACTTGAAACAAATCTTTGAATGTTGCCAAAGGTATGGGATTTCTCTGAACCTCAAAAAGTCTTTTTTTTTTGTGTTAAGTGAAGGAAAGTTCCTTGGATTCATTGTTTCCAAAGCAGGAATTCATATCGACCCTGACAGAATTAGACAAATCTCTAAAATACCTTTACCACATAACAAGAAATCAATGCAATCTTTCCTAGGTCAAATAAATTTTGTTAAAATACTTGTCCCTGACTTCTCAAGAATTGTTTTATCTCTTCAATCCATGATAAAGAAAAATTCTTTGTTTAAATGGGGACATTTGGAACATGAAGCTTTTGGCTTGATAAAACAAGCAATTATTAATGCCCCATCTCTAGCAACCCAGAATTTTTCCAATCATTTCATTTTATATACTTTCGCTTCCAAGAAATCATATGTGGCCATATTGACACAAGTAAATCAAGATAAGGCTGAAGCTCCAATCTCTTTCTTTAGCTCCAATTTGCAAGGAGCTGAATTAAATTACTCAGATGTTGAAAAACAGGGTTTTGCTGTTTTCAAATCTATAAAACAATATAGACCTTTTCTCCTCAAGACACACACTAAAGTCATAGTACCCTTTTCAGCAGTAATAAATCTTTTAATACAAAGGGACTTAGGAGAAAAGAGAGCAAATTGCGTCACTACCCTGCAAGAATATGACATAGAAATTAAACTAGCTAAAATTGTAAAAGGTTAAGGTTTTTGTAGGATGTTGGCGGGCGCTTCAAATCTATTAGAGTTGCATCATTCAGGTGACGATGTACAAATCAATGAGATAAGCCCCAACGACACAAAATCAAGGTATGTTGATGTCATATTTTACTTGAAAAATGGATATGCACGAGCCCAATTGAATTACACAAAGAAAAGAGCCCTGAGATTAAAAGCAAGGCAATATCAGATTGTTAACGATGTACTTTTCAGAAGAAATTATGATTCTATTTTACTTAGATGTCTTGAAAAATATGAGGCAGAGGTGTTGCAGGAACTTCATGATGGACTAACTGGTGGTCACTTTGGAGGTGACACTACGGCACATAAAATCCTGCATGTCGGCTATTACTGGCCAACTTTGTCCAAAGATGCACACAATTATGTAAGAATATGTAAGGTTTGTCAAACAGTTGTTGGAAGACAGAGAAAACCTACGCTAGCATTACAACCTGTCAACATCGACCAACCATTTGAACAATGGGGATTGGATGTGATAGGTGAGATCGTTCCTCATTCCTCTAAAGAGCATAGATACATTCTTACAGCCACTGATTATTTCACCAAATGGGTAGAGGAAATCCCACTGAAGGTAGCCAATTCAGAAAATATTATTGAATTGATAGATCAATTTATCATCGCCAGATTTGGCTTACCATCTTCTTTAATGTTTGATAATGCATCTTATTTTTCAGGCAATGCTATGACAAAATTTACTTTTAAAAAAGGTTTTAAGCTTAAGTATTCGGAAAATTATTATCCGCAAGGAAATGGACTAGCCGAATCCACAAACAAAAATCTCATCGGCATTATTAAACGTACTATTGACCAAGGCCAAAAGAACTGGCATAAGACTTTATTATTTTCTCTATGGGAAAATTGAATAACTCAAAAAGCCCCCATCGCCACTTCTCCTTTTAATTTGGTCTATGGGAAAGAAGCAGTCTTACCAACAAACGTAGCCATTTCCTCCTTAGCCTTAGTTCAATTCATTGGAGAAACTCCTTCCTCATCTATGTAGGTTAGACAATTACAAATTCTTAAGCTTAAAGAGGAAAGGGAAAAATCCAGGACCACACATGTGCATCGTCAACGGTTAGTCAAAGCCTCCTTTGATTCAAATTTTGTAACTTCAAAATCTTTCCAACTCGAAGACCTAGTATTAAAATGGGATAAATCCCATGAAGAGAAAGGTAAGCATACCAAGTTCCAATAAAATGTGGCTTGACCCATTTCAGATTGCGGAACAGTTAGGCCCATCAACTTTTATGCTACATGATTTATCAGGTAAGAGAAAATCTCTACCTGTTAATGGACAAGTCCTAAAGAAATACTTTCCATAAAAGATGATCTCTTCTGTTCACTGTATATTATTGCCCATAGTTAAAATTTTTCCTTTAGAAATAATAATACCAATTCAAAAGCATTCACTTTTGGTTTTACAAAGGATAATCTCTTTTCAATTTTGAATTTTTGCTTGTATACGTAAAGATTTTTATGAAAATAATCTTCACATATGAAATGTATAGTTAAGTTTGATTTATCTTAAATTGATTGTCTTCCTCCTTAACTATTTGATTTTGATGAAGCTTAACTTTAAAAGAGAAATTGCTCCTTTATATCATTCTAGAAAATAATCTATACAAAGCAAAGTCTCTCTCCAGAAAGGCATCTCTAAAAACTCTACAACTGTCATCTAGAAGCTCTTAGGGGGCCAATGATCCTCCCCACTTAGTAAGTTTTCATTTTAGAGTGTAATTCTAAAATATACCTAAACTTAAAGGATTATACATCTCATCAAGAGCCAGCTTACCATGATCATAAGATTATAACTGAACTAACATTACCAAAACTACATATCAAAACAGGGTAATGTCTTATGATTATAATAATCAAAAGACAAGGGGTCTCATCATGAGCTAGCTTGTTTAGTTAAGTTACAAATCAAGTGAATGGCATTGTCAATGTTGGTCACCAAACCAAGACATTGTCCTTTAGGAAATACAGATTAAATGTTGAAGCAACAAATGAATTACTTCAGAAAATAAAGAAAGAAACAAGTATGCCTACGAGCTTATCTTTAAAATTGCATTCTGATTTACGTGGAATATTGGATCATTGTTGGTTAAAAGGTAACCCTGTCGAGTCTATGAATGCCTGCTGGTAGCAAAGGCTCTACCTATGACAACGGAGTAAACCAAAAACCAATCTAGGGAGAAACTTATGGATTTTATCTTTAAAAACCAAGTAAAGACTGATGTAGACAATGTTACTTTTTATAAGAAAAGAGTAATCAAAAGAATG
>APFE030165298.1:312358-331127 GCA_000404065.3 Pinus taeda | reverse complement strand
TTTCATTGTTTCTCAACAATAAATAGGCCTTCGAGCCTCATTGTAAGTCAGTTCAGAGGCATGTAGCCCACACATCTCTTCTCAGAGATAGCTACCATCGCCCTAGCTAGTTTATTGCCATTTCTGATTGTAAGCATATTTCAGTATTTTCCATTAATGAAATGAAGTATTATTTCCGCTGCATATTTGTGTATATGGTTATCTCTGTAATTTGTTGCGTTCCTGTTTAAATCCGGATCATAGCCGCTCGGCCAAAAATAATCCCTTATACCATGGTAAAATGGGTTATCGATGAAGCAGATATCTCAGACAGAGAATTCAGGACGAGAAGCCAGGGGGTCATCGGATCTTTTACCCCAAACAACCTATGGCTTATGTACCACCTACTAGAGCCACAAGTCACCTACAACAGGAAATTCATAGAGAAGTTTGCTAAAGAGAATAGCGACCCAGCAGATTGCACCCGCACCTGATCGAATAATGAAGAGAAAATCAAGAAAGACAAAAATGGTATGTACACTACTGCATCTATTTGTCCCCCTTATAGTTTTGTTGCAGCTATGTTTGTAGACTGTTTGGTAGACCTGATAGTACTAAGTTCTCCCCATAGTGGTTGTCGTTAATAGATGCAGTCATTAATGCAACTATAATGAATTGGGCCTGTTGTCTCACAGGGTGTCTAGGCACCATGAAAATGCTCAGACCAAGGGCTATCACCCTAATCCCCGATCTCTCTGTTTAAGTCGTCTCCTTATAGCAGGCTAACGGGGGTAGACCCTACAGGATAAAAGAGAACCAGCTGTGAATTAGACGATTCGGGAGACACAACAAAGCAATCGAATACTTGATTAAGGCTTAGTCAGACTTAGAATTTGATTGAATTTTAAATTATTACAACAAGTGCCTTATGGAGTCAATGATCCAAGGCAATCAATTAGTTGTTGCTGCTTATGAAATAATTAATGATTTCTTGAAAATTTTGCAAAATATCTGATATGTAATGAGCGTTATATAATTCAATCAATAACCAAAGGTTTTCTATAGAAGCATAATGTTTTAGCAATTAAATTTCAAGAGATGCAAATGCTTTAAATAACCACAAAATTTAAATGCTAACTCCCAAAACTAAAAGATGTATGCTTGAAGAACCAAATCCAGGAAAATTTCACCACCTTCAAATAGTTAATCTCTAGATATAAAAATTTAGGCACATTTAACTATAGTAAAATGACAAACACCACAAAAAATTGTTGTTAGATCTTTCCTCAGCACCAAAAAGACACCAAAATGAAATTTTAAATTGACACTTAACTTTTCCTTAGGCGATTTTTTTTTTTTGATATTTTAAGTAAGACTAAATCGACAAATAATTTTTTTCGATTTTTTTTTCTAATGATAACACTCAAAGTCAAAAATAAAAATAAAATTGAATTTTTAGAATTTTTTTAGAGTTTTTTATTGTTTATTTTTTTATGATTTCAAAATAAGAAAATAAAATTATCAAACCTAACCAAAATCAAAACTTACCTATCTAACCTAAAGAATATAAACAACAAAACCGAAATAAATCTAAACTAAAACTTAAGCCTAAAAAAGAAACACCACAATGAAAATAACTTGCGATGAATTAGAAATTATCCTAACCGTAAGCTTGAAATTGAAACATACAATAAAAAAATCAAAGCGTATTGTGTGTGTGTGCATGTGATTTGGCGACAATGGAAAAGCTCAAAGAAGGCTGAGCGATGGGAGCTACGTAAAACCTGAGGGATATAGAGTGAAGAGTTGCAGCGACAATGGGTAGATGTGGAGCTGCATGCTTCGATTTGTGGGTTTGTGTAGATGGATAGGAGCCAACAGGTAGCAAAGGAGTGATAGAAACTACACAAGGAAGGAGCTGAGCATTGGGAGTTGAAGTTGAGGATGATTACGTGAAGGGAAATGGCTAGTGGATGGGTGGATGAGACCAAGGTTTGATGGGGAGGACCGAGGACATGGAGAGCAGATGGAGTAGTTTTTGCAAGAAAAATGGAGGAGTGACTGTGAGTTAGGGAGATGGAGAAGGTGTTTTTTATTACAGGGAATAAAGGCCGCGTTTGGAGCTGTTAGCAATCCAAGCTAAGGGGAGAAGGGCCTGCACACAGGGCTTTTGGAGGAAAACTACGGTGGTAAGGTAAATGAAGGGTAACAAAAGGGAATGGGGCCACAACAGCGTGGAGAGGGCTTTTGAAGGTTGGCGGCTGAGAAATGGATCGATGTGTGAGAGCTAGCAGAGGAGGCTGAATGATAGTCACAGAGGGAGAAAGCTGCAGCGCAAGGTGGAATGTTTGCAGGCTTCGTGGAGGGGAGTTGAGGTCTTGGAAAAGGGTGAAAGCATAAAGGTTTTCAGAGGAGAAATGACAGAAGGATGCAGCTACGAGGAAAATATTGTTCTGGCAGCGATGAGAGGAGGGGATAGCTAAGGGCCGGGGATAAATCCTAGGCAACAAAACCTTAAAACAACTTCGAAAATAATTCTGCCTGAACAGACCCCAGGAAATAATCAAAAAAATTTAAAATTTTCCAGAGAAAGAAAAACACAGCCAAAGGTTGGTAAACCCTTAAAAAAAATTCTCAGAGATTTGCGATTAAAGTGATATTCTTTTGCTTTAGAATTTCCAGATGAAAGTCCCATGAAAATTTTCTAGATCTGAAAAAAATACCCTTGTAAGAACTAATTCTGACGCTAGATCTTACCCTCCAGGGCCTAGATCTAGCTTCAAACAAGATATCCTCTTCAGATTTGCAACCTGTGATGGGAAAAACAGAATGCCCAGAAATAATATATACAATAATGAACCCGAAAACCCCAAAAAGCCAGCTAAACAATTACAGTAATCACAAGTTAAAGGCTCTAAGCAACCAAATCTGTCATTATACCACACATATTTTTCAAATTTTAAATTTAAAGTGAGGTGCTTTAGAGAAAACCCTTCATGCATCAACAGTGGAAGTTCTAATGACAAGCTTGGGATCCAATCAAGCTGGGCCCTTTAGAAAATGTTGATCGGGAGTTGGCTGGTCCAACTGAAGACTTCCCCGAACACCTAGTGACCTCAAAATCAAAAAATTTCTGCACAACTCGATTCAACCATTAACGTAGAGAGATAAAATGACAATAAAATTTAGATCTAATGGAGATACCTACCATTATATTCAGAATTTAAACTACCATTCAAACCCCAGTCATCAAACAAGATACATGTGCTTAAATCACTCTTCATAAAGCTATCATCGATGGCTGAAAAGGAAATCTATGCATGAAAATAAAACATCTTACAGCATTTCCACAAAGAGTAACACCAGCAAAAATTAACCCCAAAGTCTTTCTTTATTGCACATGAAAAAACAATTACAAGAGAGCCTTCACTTAGCACGCAACTCCCAGATCGAATGATCTCAACTAAAAACAGACCTCCTATTTAAAGACAAATCTTCCAACAGCTAGTTCGAGTGATCCTTGTCAAAGTGATCTCAACCGTTGATGAGATGAAAATTTCTTTTAATCTCATCCATCGAAATTTTAAATTATTGAGGAAATTTGAAATTATTAATTAAATGCATTTTAATTAATTCAAAATTTAATTTTTTGAATTAATTTCCTCAAAATTTTGACTTTGATTTAACCCTAGAGACCAAGGGCATAAAATTTTATAAAAATAATCAATTAACCTTAGTCCCTGGACCTTTTAAAATTTAATTTTTATAGGACCCTCGAATTTAGTCTTTGGAAAATTTAAAATTACCTAGGACCTAGGACTTTTGAGGGGATAAATTATTTTTCTAACCCTCAAGACATTTTACATCTTGATTTTTACATTTTTACATCTCAAGGGGGAAAACCCATCTGATATAGACCCTCATAGACTACCTAGTTCTGTGACACAAACATAATCTAGCAGATCAAGCAATTTGTAATAAAATAACCTAACCAAATAGTTAGGATTATTCCCAAATCACTTTTACATAGACTCGATCTAACACACTAGGACTCCCCTAAAATTCTAATGACAAAATCTATTCCGGCTTTGGGGTAAGGCTGAAGGAAAACTCTACCAATCATGGATCGGTGAGACAAAAAACCTTCCAGAATGTAGATCATCACCAAAAAATTAGGTTTACCTAGGCAATTACATACATGACATAGATCTGCTAAGATTATTTACAATTTACACATGCAGGCTGGGTTTACAATATAACATGATCAAGCTGATGATGATAGTTGAACAACACGGACACATTGATCAAGCGTTATCCTTTTTGTGAAAAAAGGGGGTCTATTGTTATGGGTCGTTGACACGTAGTGGTCAACAGGGCCCAAATCTTATTAGGCAATTTAGAAAAAACAATTATCAAGTATAGAAGGAGAAGAAGTATTGCTTCGAGGCTTTACCCTCCATTTTTTATGAGCATGTATGTTTTGGATGCTATTTTTTTTAGTTCAAAGTTCCCCATTATGGGATGGAAATGGACTATTCGATCCACTTCCCATTCACGTGTACCACAAGGTCATGTGGGAATCCAACTTTCAACCACATTTTTTCAAGATTTTCCATGGAGTTATGCTCCCTATTCACAAGCAGCTTTATAATCGAGATGCCCCCAAGTTTTCCCAAGAAGCTGAAGTTGACATCCTCCTAGTGGCCAGATGGTTTGGGGAGGAAAAATTTACATATATCAGAGTTTTTAGCAACATCACCTCCCCCCACATCCTCCCATACTATGTTCCAGATAAATTAATGGCTAGGGAGATAGCCTATCAGACAATTAGTGAGGAGGAATGAGCCATACACTGAAAGAATCAAAAAAGGCCATTTGGCCTGCATTCCCTATACAGTGCAGAGCATTTTCACTACACGACCTGGAACACGCATTCAAAGAAGCGGAGAACATGCTATCTCTGCAAGTACCCAAATTCCTTGGACGGCAGTATGACCCGTTTGGCACTGTCAAGAATTTCACCACTATGGGGAAAATAAAAGTATTCACTAATGAGAAGGACGTTTTTGATGATATCTTTTTGCAGAAAATCACCTTTGCAGAGGTGAAGCATATGGCACAACTACTTTTTGACCAAGAAGATCTGGAAAATTTTTACAGATACAAAGAAAGAAGGCTGGCAATGCTCCCATTGGACCAATTATTAATTGAACCAATAAGGGAGCATACTCCTAGTGTGACTATAGAAGGTGACTCCAAATAAAATTCCAAATTCGATTCTGGGACAAAATCTCAAGAAAAATATATTGGGGAATCGCGACAATCATCACAAAATGGCGAAAGCAGAAGCATCGAGGTTATGACCGAATCTACACAGAAGATAGTTGAACAAGCTTCAGCTAGCATGCAGGTTGAAATCCCTACTACCTCTGCATAACCAATAAAACCCATGGTAATTGACTTAGAGGAAGAGTGGGATAATTTTAATAAAAGTCTCAATATAGAGGAACAGGTGCCAGAGTTGCAAACTCCACAACAGAAGACAACTCTGGAAATTACAGTGGAAGAAACCACAAATGAACCAAAAGTAGAGCATATCCTTGTTACCCCCATGTTTTTGGGAATTTAGCATCTATGGATAAATACTAATTCACTAGACAAGTAGCTATGCCTAGAACAATAGTTTAAAGTGTTTTAGACTTTCCCTATAAGAAATAGATAAGAAGAGAGGATAGAAGGCTACCTATAGTTCTGCTTTCCTCTCGTGTCCCTTGTATCGATTCCGCCGTTCCTTCCTTTACTTAATCCGCTTGAAAAACACAACAAAATATGAAAACCGATCAAAGCATATGATCCATTGAATATAAATGAAAGGAATCATAAGCAATTCATACATATAAGCATTATGAAAGAACACATCATATGGAAAAAGGTTCAAACACTTTATTAGATAGAAGAAGGAATTACACCCATTAGTGTCTAATTCAAAGTCATTCCTCCATCTTGGATCCCATCCACATCACATCAAAAGAAAGACAAGCTTGTGGCATCACATCAGTTGCTCCAAAGTCAAGTCTCATAGTAGCATTATCTCCTTACTATTCAACATAATCTAGCCCCTGATCACTTAGATGAGTGGTCAATTTATACGAAGATGAAGGAGGTTTTGTCATTAATGGTGACATTGAATGGCCTTCCATACTTAGAATTAGTTCCATGGAGGAAGGGATGAGAGGATAGGATGCTCCTTAAATCATTCCTCATCCATTTTCGAGCTCATAGGAGTTGATAAGACAGGGAAACTTCTAGATGAATCCAAAAGATAAGAATATTCCCCAAACCATATATGAATTTCGCTCATTCTCGCCCAACTTAGGTGAAAGGAAGCCTAAGTTCTCTACAGAGCACCCTGGTAGTGGACTCAACTACTCTGCAACACACCTTCATAAGGGCTTACCTATGCTGGTCCATCTAGAGGCAATTTCTGGATGTCTTCAAGTCATGAAACTGTCTAGGAAGGAACCATTCAAAGGGTTGACTAGTTTAGGGCATGAAACAACTGAACTTAGGATTTGATGGGACCTTAAACATTGATCTGAATGTTGAGATTTGATGTGCCCAAATGGATCTGTAACAGTTGCCCCCTAAAGCATGAAGTTGGAAAAATTCCAATGTCGAATGAAATGCTTTACGATGTGACGAGGAGATATCGAAGTGGAAGGTGACCTGCATCAATTACAATACATATATCATGGTATTTGATTTTAAATGAATTTCTGAGGGAAGGCATACCTATGCTTAGCTTATAAACTCTCATTACCTGTACATAAACAGTCATCTACAGATATAGACCCATGATTAGAATGACTATCAATGTAAAGCCATTGTACATATGATTTAGTACTCCTAATATCGCAGCCCATATGGATGAAACTAGATCCGGGGTCTTTAATCTCATTCAACCGCTCACTCAAGTACGAGTCTAACCATGTGAATATGTGATCTGAAGTCAAACATGGGAAGACACCATCAGATTACCAGCTGATGATGTAAGTTGTTAACAGAAGCGAGAGAAATCACCGATAATGATAATGATCCTCAAGGTACTGGAATACATTTTGCATGGTGTGAATGGATGATTTGATGTTGAACACCATACAAAGTCTTTTGGTTGAAGGCCATTGATGTATGCCTATTGTTGAAAGCGAGAAACCTACCATTGATGCATGCAAGCCTCAAGGTACTGAATGGGTGTTTCTAAGTCAACTTCTTTGGATAATGAGTTGATGTCGACAAGAAGTGACTCATCACAAGAGGGCCTTGGTGTATCCCACATCAATGATACAAAACGAGTGTAGTGATTTTAGAGATGGAATTTGACTGATGACACAAGGTTCAGGAATGGCGGTCATGAAAATGAAGGTTTATGGTATTTCAAAAGATGGATTTTGACTGAATGACTTCTCTTGAACATGTCGACGACACTAAAATGAATTGGTAGAGTTGACCCAAAACAAAGCAATGGATGGTATGATAGACCAATGGTGTGATAACCATCAAGCTAATAACCCAACCCAGATAGTCACGGTGATGGAGTGAAAGTGTCATGTTCAAGAGCGACCTGCTACCATAAAGTGGTTTCCCCTTTTTCCATTTTCTCCAGTCATTGTTGCTGACTAGTACCTCTTTATTTTTATCAAGCTTGAGGAGGATAACATATGCTTGTTGTGTAATTTCACCCTACAGGAAAATCCATCGCTATTTGATGTTTTAACGAGTCTAGCGAAGGTGAAACTCAGTCTTGTCTAGATGGACAAGTTTGTCGGTATTTGATGTTTTTAATGAATTTAACAACAAAGAGAACTTGGTCCTTTTCATGTTTAGAGAGTTTGAAAAGGTACAAAAAGAAAACTCCACAAGTTATTTTTCGTAAATTAATCTCTCAAGTCTAAAAAAACATAAATTAATACAAGAGAGATATCATTTCCAATCCATTAACGAGCTGGAAAGGACAAGCACTCGGAAATCTTTTCATGTTTAGAGAGTCTGAAAAGAGCTTAAAGAGGACTCGAAGAGGGTTCCTTTTTCGTTTTTAACAAAGCACGAAAAAGAGATAAAAGTATGTTTTGTGGTCAAAAGTACAACTTACAATCGAGCATGTTGAATTCTACAGATCAGTTGTAAAACTTGCTCAAAACATCACCAATTGGATTAAAAATATTTGTTTCATAGGGAAAAATAGGCAAATACTAATGTTTAGTCGATTAATTAACATGAAATAAACATAAAACAAGTTTTTACCATATGATTTTTACCATTTGGAACTTACCATCCAGTTTTGTGCTCTCAGTTTTTACCTCAGATTTCACCGTCTGATTGCGAAAGATTCTGTGGACCATTTCTCAAGCCGTCTAGACCAAGTTGGAACTAAACCTCTCTACTTTCTTTTCAATGCATTCTTTTGTCATTTCATGCAAGTTTTAGGTTTTTTTAAGGCCCCTGGTGTTTCATTTTTTCCCTGGGATCAGCGCAAGATTTCACATCGAAACTGTGCTAAAGAGCACCCAAATAGAAGGTTAGATGCTCTACAGCACACTGTCTCTGTGCCTGGGATATGCTGGGCACATTTCCCAAGTTTGTTTTAGCTGTTTGCTCCAAAATTTTCCTTGTTTTTTGCATGGAAAGGATCCTAATTTAGCTTATGATTGTGTTTCAGGCTTTCATTGGATTAGAATGCCAATTACATGGCGAGAAAGAGAGCATGAAGAATAAGACATGGTTACCCTAAATAAGCCGGGTACAATTGAGGCCCTCAAGAATTGTGGGTTACTCAAATACTTTAAGTTGTCTGGAATGAGGCAACAAATAGAACTATCGCAGTTCCTTGTTCATGCATGGGATCCGACAGATCAGACATTTCACATTAGGGACAAGATGGTCCCTATTACTATTGAGGATATTTACTTTCTTACTGGACTATCGAGGTGAGATGCCCCCATCTCACTTTCTGGATTTGCCCATGGAGGTGAATCGGTGAGAGATTACATCAGACAGTTTTTCTGGCCAGGTACACAGCCTAGCAGGGATGGGAAAATAAACATCCAGGATGTAAGCGATTTACCTTTAAGAATGATCCTCTTTATGATCGTAAAATTGGCTGGCAGCGTGACACTACATCTGGTGAACATATATTATATGCAGTATGCGCTAGAGTGTCTAGAGCCAAAAGTTTTCAACTGGTGCAAGATTGTACTTTCACTGCTGAAAGAACCACTAACTAAGGTACAATGCGGTAAGATGAAGAATTTCTGCTATGGTTCGATCTTGATTTCTTTTGTAAAATCCCATTGATGCAACCACATCATGTATCAATAGGTGTGGCTGGTCCTAGAGATCCACGTATGCAGAGGTGGGTTGAATTGATGGCTCAACATGCTGATCAGTCAACAATCATTTTTTCCCCTGCATTTTTCAATTGGCTTGAGTGACAACATGTCTTTATCGAGAAGCATCCATACTTAGGGATGGATTATCATGGAGATCCAGATTTGATTCTACCAGTTGGAGAACAATGGGGTGTTATAGGTAAGTTGTTTAACCAAAGTGCTTTTGATTTTTCAAGTTTCTACATGTTTTTTGTGTTTTTTATTGTTTCCAAGACTAAACTAAAATTACTCTTATGCATACAGATGTGGGTACTGTTTGACCTGTGGTACACCAATAGGTTGCAGGTGGGCCAGTGCAAAGAAACACTGGGAGAGAAATTCTCTAGGACTTGGATTTGGCCGAGACCTTAGTAGAGTTGCAGGATCACATAGAGGGATTAACCCTTGGTATTCTAGATATCTAGATCGAGGAGTTACCTATGAGGTTGTAACACCACACTATTGGTGTTCCTAACCATTGGGCTAGGCTTCTGCACATGATAGCACAGGTTGTGACCTATTACCATGAGCACCACTAAATCTACTTAGGATATTTTGTATGCATTTTTTAGTTTTCGAGTTAGATGACCAAATGTGTCTTGGGCACAAATTTTGTAAACACTTTTAAAACACCTATCTATTTTACTTTCAGAGTTTTTTATGGTTATATGCAATCCTATTCAACTGATGATGTAAATTGAAAATATTACTTTTACATATGTCGCAAATGTCTATTTAACACATAATTCACTAGAGAATTAGTTAATGTGTTAAGATTTTTGGAAATATGTTGATATTGAATGTGTTCAAAACGTCTTTCCAAAATATGAACTCTAAGGAACATACAAAAAAAATTTGTATTTCGGATAGTATAAATGTTTGTTAGTTGTAGTACAATGAGTTGCGAGTCCAGCCTAACGATGATTCAATGAATGCCAAGTGAAATGGCATCAGAGAGTTGTTCAATCAACGCGCTATACTCAACGATATTGTTCGTCGATCGACTGATACAAATCCTTTGAAAAATCACTAACTCGCCACTTGGAGAAAAAATGGCCCATGCTGCAGAAGACAAATTCTGCATACTACGACTAGCACCCTTGGCGTAACCAACAAAAGGTTCCGAAGACTCCGACATCTGCAACAAATGCAAAGCGGATTACTAACCAGATAAAAATCTCTAAAAGACACACACACACACACATGCAATGAAGGCATATATACGGTGATTTTTACTACACTTAATCAAGCATAGTAACGTTTAAGGTACAACTCGTTTTGGCACTACGACAGTGGAATCCTGTCATAATCTACTAACTCGTAGGCTCCTTTTCCCAAAACATGCTTGAAAACATAAGGACCCATCCACATTGGTTTGAATTTCCCTGCTCCAATTTTATCAGCTTCCTGATCGTAAAGAAATACCAGGTCTTCTTCTAAGAAGATATGAGGCTTGACATTCCTATCATACTGTGCCTTAATATGTTTCTTATGTGCTTCGTTAGCCAATGCGGCATCACGATGGGTTTCATCAAGATGGAGTAATTCCAAGAAATGCGCTTCTTCTTCAAAAGTGTCGGGTAACAGTTCAATCACGAGTTTGAGTGATGAAATGTCACATTGTATCAGTAAGATTGCTTCCAAACCATACACCAACTGAAAGGGTGTAAATCCAGTTGAATTTCTCACCGAGGTTTGATATGCCCACAAGGCAGAGTATAGGATAAAGTGCCAGTTTCTTTTAGAACTCCTATCATTCTTTGCAACATCTGCTTCAGGACCTTTTTGATGGCCTCAACTTGTCCATTTTCTTGTGTGTAATATGGGGTAGAACTATCATGCGACAGTCCTAACTTAGCAGTCAACTCAGCCATCATGTGATTGTGAAAATGCGACCCATGATCTGTAACTATGTCTTATGATACGTCAAACCAGGCAACCACATGGTTAGAAAAGGAAGAGTAGTTGTTTCGCCACTGTTGCTCAATGTTGGCATCACCTCAGCCCATTTGGTAAAATAGTCAACGGTGACTATAATATACCCATGCCCCAGGCCGAGGTGGGGTTACATGTCATAAAGTCAATGCCCCATTTGGAAAATGGACCAACAGTAATGACTGGATGCAATGGTGCAGGTGGTAATCTCGCTTTTCAATCATATATCTGGCATGCATGATAGCTTCTGACAGCAATAATACAATCTTTAAATATAGTTGGCCAAAAGTAACTAGCACGAAGAATCCTTTGTGCAGTTGCATATATAGATAAGTGTCCACCACATGCACTTGAATGGAAATCATTAAATTCTTTCTCGGCCTCCTCATGCATGAGGCACCTCCATAAAATTGTATCGATACCACGATGGTAAAGTGTGTCGCCAATGATCAGATAATCTTTGGCTTGGTAATGAATACGTCACTGTTGCGAGTGAGAGGTATCTTGCCAGAAAGTTTGGGTTTGGAGATGAATCAGTATATCTCCATACCAGGTGTCAAATGATGAAATTAGAAATAGAGACTCATCCAAAATTGATGGTTCAAGTGTTGAATCGATGGAGGTCGAGGGAAGATCACATAGTAACTCAATGAAAACTAGAGATTTCTTTGACTTAGACTTGATGAAGTCTAAATCAAATTCTTGTAAAATAACTATCCATTTTGAATATTTTCCCCCCAACAATTGATGTGACAGAATGTATGTCATATGGTTGCAATCTGAAATGATAGTTGTTTTCCGTATCAAGATATAATGGAAAAATCTTTGAACAGCTTGCACAGCTACCAAAGCTAGTTTTTTGACATAAGAGTACTTACTTTCTGTATCGTTGAGATTACGACTCGAGTAATAAATAAGATGTTCAATCATGTTTTCTTCCTGGACTAAAACCATGCCAATGGTTGTATCGGAAATGGCGAGATACAAGTAATAGTCATTTTGGTAATTTGGAGAATACATTAATGAAGCTCTAACCAGGGTATCTTTAAGAGCGTCAAAGGAAGCTTGCGCGACCTAATCCTAATGAAAGGGTATCTCCTTTTTCAAAAGACATGTAAAACCTTTAGCCATTTTAGTGTAATTAGGAATGAACCTCCTCAAAAAGTTGGCTTTCCCTTGGAGTCTCTATAATTGTAAAATATTTGAAGGTGGAGGCAAACCTAGAATTGCCTGAACCTTTAATGGATCCAGTTGAATCCCCTCTCGAGACATTACAAATCCAAGCAAGCGACCAGAACCAACACAAAACACACATTTGTGTGGATTGATTCGAATCTTGTAGTGTCGCACCGTAAAAATATTGCTCTCAAATGTTGCGGGTGATCAATCTGCTTTTGTGAATGAGCAAGTAAATCATCAAGGTCAGGTTGAAAAATGTGCTTGATGTCATGAAAGGCATAATTCATTACCCTCTGAAATGTAGCCCCAGCATTCTGTTGGGTTGTGTTATATTCTTTCCACGACTAACCTACGTAGTGAATCGAGGGGTTAGAGGGGGGGCGGAGCCCCCCCTTCGTTGTGCCGATTGCGCAGCGGGGGGGTCACAGGGGGGCGGTAGTCCCCCCTGTCCGGGGGGTTTGAGGGGGGTGGGTAGCCCCCCTCTACGGGGTTCGGGGCAGCAGCCCGAGAAAAAAAAATTTGAACCCTATATTAGGTTGGGCGAACCTACCTATGGTTTTCGGTCCATGGTTTTGGATGCGAGGGTTTTCGGTCCATGGTATTGGATGCTTCGGCATGTATAAATATGTATTGTAACATTGAAAGGAATATAATGAAAAATCAAGCTGGTAGTCTCAGTTTTGATATCCAGTGGGAAATCTCTGTGTATATGTGTTTTATGTGTTATGCTCGCATTTTTATCCTGTGATTTAGAATTCGTATGCAGGTAATTTCTGTACGGGGTTAAAACCTACAAATTCTTCCAACCGAATAGGAGTTTCCTATAGGAAAATGTGCCCCATGGAGAAATAAAAGTTGTTTTCGATTGGTCCTGTGGGCATATATTGATTTGGTTGTAGCCGGAAAATCCATCCATAAATGAGAATATTTCGCATCCAACACATTCATTAATAATCTGGTCAATAAAAGGAGTAGGATAATTGTCTTTTGGACACGCCTGATTTACATCCCTATAATCAACACACACTCGTATTTTTCCTTGTTTCTTCATGATAGGAACAATGCTAAAAACCCAGTCAGTAAGAGGAGCAAGGTAAATGAAGCCAACCCGCAAAAGTTTTTCAGCTTCTGCTTTAATTGCAGCAACTTTCTTCGGATGAACTGGTCGAAGCCGTTGTCGAACTAGCTTGACATCAGGGTACATTTTAATTTTGTGTTCAACAATACTAGAGTCAATGCCTGGAATCTCCTCGTAAGACCATGCAAAAATATCTCTAAATTCATTAAAAAGAGCACGGTAATTATCAAGTTCCAATGGAGAACAAGATTTTCTGACACGAATGTTCTCTACACTATTAGGCTTGGTCGAAATATTAATAGAAATCATTTCTTCAATATTTGACAGGTTTCTCTCAGATTTGATTGTGTCTATGAAAACTGAATTCGATAGGAAATCAACAACTGATGGGTGGTTTAATTCATTTGAATAATCTTAATTATCATCTGGAAGATGGGAACGATGATGATAATCTTCCCATGGTTCCTCTCCTATCATCATTGATTGGATGATTCCTTCATCCGTAGAATGAATACGTGAAAAAGGATCCAAAGAGGTACCATATTCTAATGACCTATCTACCATACAATTGTTGAGTGTGGATTTGGGTTTTCCACACAAGCCCAAAAGATTGATTTCTATGATGACTCAATGGGGCTTAACGACACCACCTCAATATTATTATCAACTTCAACTTTTTTGGTAATCCTCCTTAAATCAAATGAGGTGGAGGAAATCATGTTGCAAGTCTCTACTCTTGTCACTTCCGCCAAATCAGATGGTGACGGTAGGGTAAAAGTACCCATTAGGGAAGGATCTTTAAAGAGACCTACTCCAATACTTTGAAGTGACAGCGGGGGTCCGTGTACCAACGGAATGCTTCATGTAGCCTGTGAACTATTGGCAAAGAAGGCTACCTAATCAATGACTGTGATTCCAACATTAAAAAGGAATGCAATAGTACGAAAGTGCATGGAAACCATAACAGCCATAGCATATACCCAAGGCCTTCCCAGTTAAATGTTGTAATCGAGGGGTCTGTCAACTACCTCAACTTCAACAGTAACTGTTTTTCCCCTTAGCTCGATTTGCAGGTTACTCAAAATCCCACATGGAGTATATGTTCTTCCATCAAAAGCTTTCAACGTGGTCGGTGATCGTGACAACGACGGTGAACCAAGTGTTTTCTAGCAGCTCATGGACATAATTCAAGTAGATTCCCCCTCATCAATAATAGTTCGGTGAACATTCTTATTGAGAGCTTTTACTTGAATTAGGAAGGCTAACTGTGCTGGTAACTATGGTGTATATCCCTCATGGTTAAAAACCACAAGATTTGAATCCATAGGATCTATTCCCTCTATTGCTGATAGTAAAGCCTACTTCTAGGAGGGACAGTTTTGCAACACCTCGAGTGTCGACATAGCAAAAGGTGATTGAGCAAGATCTCCCACTATGTTATAATTTTTAGTTGCTTGAGCCCGAGGGTTGAATGTTGATTTGTGCACAGCTCCCTTTGGTGGTTTTATTGTCAATTCAGGTACAATGGGTGGAACAACTTTACATGAAGTCAAATTCGAAGGATCAAGTTGATCAGTGGCCTGATTATTCGACGATGATGATGGATTTCCATAATCTTTGTTTCTCGTTGACACCAAAACTTCATTTTGTGGCTTTGTGATGGATAACATGAGTGCTTGGGATGTGGAAGCATGGTATGTTGCAACCAAATGTGTCTCCGAGGTTGGAAATGGATCAGTCAACACTGCCGATGTGTTTGAAGTCTTTTAAAGTTTAGAGACCTTAGAGCGGTGTGGAAAATCTCTTGTAAAATGCTCGTCATTACAGATCAGACATGGATAACAAGGTTTCCTTGCTAAATTAGAGGAATCATATGATTTCTCTAGAGGGGAATTATTTTGTTTCTTTTTGTTTTTACCCTTTTTCTTGCTCCCTGGTTGCTTTGGATTTTTGCCTTTGTCAGATGACATGGCATTAATCTCAAAGGCAAGAGTATTTTCTGATGCATTGGTAGTTTGATTGGAAATAGCAAGAGTTTGACCAGATGGTCTTCCTGCTATTTGTGTGCTCGAAGAACCGATCACATCATCGCCAGCATGAGAGTCCTTACTCGATTGGGGAGGAGTGGGAACAATGAAAGTTGGTCGAGGTGCATTGGGAATTTTGTCATAAAGCGTGTCGAATTGTGTGTAAATCAAATCCAAGTATTGGGCACGAGCAATAACTTTCTCTTCTATGACAACTCCACCTTTTGCCACATCCTCGGTGATTGATGGCAATAAGGATTTTATAAACCACTCAGTGAAAAGCTGATTGGGAACATATGTCTTAACCATTCGACGACCATGCTACCACTCATGAATATGATTTGATATATGGGTAGCATTAGTATTTTTAAAGATGGTTAGGAGTTCCATTCCAGTCTCGTATCTGATGGGTAACTGGAAGTGGGTCAAAAATGTAGTGGCTAAAGTGGTGAAATTATCGAAAGAAGCTCTTAGTATTTCAATGTACCATTTAGCAGTTGAACCAGTAAGTGTTCTATGGAAAAGACGAAGTCTAACCGAATCATCATTTAAGGAGTTTGATGAACACCACAAATGAAAGGTCATGACATGATTTGATCAGTCTTCTCCAGGATTTCCGTTAAATTTTGGAATGTCAGATGGTAACTTATGCGGAATTATCGGCCACCAAGGTACATATAAGATTGGATCATTAGTGAGCCAATTTATCTGGTAATTCTAAGGTTTCTAAAAACGGAAACTATCGATTCAAGTTAGGTTCAGCATACCCGGGATATGATGGAATCGCCTGAGCAATTGGTCTTTTCATACCGACATAGGGCATCAACATTTGGTAACCTTGGTAGGGTTGTTGAACAAAACCAGTATAAGGCATTTGTTGATAACCAGGTTGAATGTGTGGTTGTCCATAACCTGCAAAGCCTTGTTAACTAGGACCTTGGTAAGCTTGAGGTTGACCAAAACCAGTTTGGGCCTATGGAACAAGTCCAAACTGGGGTTGGAATTGCTGGAATTCGGGTTGTTGAAATTGAGTCTGCCATGGTTGTTGAATCAACTGTTGTTGTTGTTGGTACAACTGTTGTTGATTTAACGGTTGTTGTTGTCCAACAATGAAAGGTTGGCCAGGTTGTGAATAAACTATACTAGTGTAAGCCTGGGTCAGTCCAGATAAGGGTATACTAACCTAAGGTTGTTGCTGAACTCCAGAAACAAGTGGTTGTTATACAACAACTTGAGGAACTTGAACTTCTTGACCTAAAACTTGTGGTTGCAAGGTAGAAGGATCAGTTTGTACTGGTTGAGATACAACAGTTTGAACTTGTGACTATGGTACAGTAGTAACAATAGGTGTAGTAGGAATAGCTGACATAGTTTGCATTGGTTGTGTTGGATACACAAGCCTTGATTGAACTGGCATTGTTGGTTTCCATTGACAAACTCTAATTCCAAATTGACCTAAATACTGCAGGATATTACCGTATGGTAGTCCTCCAAAATAAGGAGGATATGGTGAATAAGCATATTGCTCTCCAAATGGTGGAAATCCAGTATTTAATGGATACATAGGTCTTTGTTGACCAGATTGCCCAGCTTGATACTGATATGCATGATCAAACTGTTGAGTTCCCATTAGAGAAGAACCAGGTAAAATTCTGGTTGAGGACATGGGTGATGACCATGGTGTATAAGAAATCCCTGAATGGGTTCCAGACAATGATTGGTAACCAACCAAGATGGACGATTCACCATACAGGTGTGACTCAGGTGTGGTAGAAAACATCGAAGAGGTTACAACAGAAAATTCTGTTGTAGCTACATCAGATGATACAGTCTAAGATGTTGACAGTTGTTCAGCCATATATAACTAACCCAAAAGTTGTCCTAAGGAATAAATGGGTACTTGAAAAAAAGCAGGATCAAATGGAGCGAAAAAAATAGGATTATTATGTTAGAAAATTATATATTACGGAGCAATGGAACACATAAAATATTGCAGAAATATAAACACAGAAAACGCATAAAACAAGAGAGACACAGATATACGTGGTTCACCCAGTTTGGGCTACATCCACCAAGAAATAGTCAGTCCTTCTTTTATTATATTATCCAGCAAACTGAAGAGATACAACTTACAACAGATCCGCTATAACACCCTCTTCGCTCTTAATCTCCTCCCTCTTCCTCACTTAAAATACAGATATGCATAGACGCAATACAATTCCCTCATATATAGTGAGGGGTTTCCTTCTAGGGCGAAAAACCCTAAATTAAACATAACTTCTACCGTCAGATCATCCACCTAATGAACGGCCCAGATTGACTAGAAATTACTAGAATTTTACAAGGCAATTTTACATTTGTTTTTAGCTCTGGGGGACAGCTGGCCCCCGGACCCCCAAGTCGGCGGGGATTAGCCCCCCCGAACCCTCATGGGGAGGACAAGTCCCCCCCCCCCGTGTGGAGGGTTGTACAGTCTTCCTGGGGTATACATCTGGCTGAAATCTTTGAATACAAAAGATAATCAGGCACCACACCCAACAATCTCCCACTTGGAGACTAATTATAGCAACTCCACCACTGCTTCATTTGCTAGACAATAGCTCCACTTTGGACCTGGCTATTTCTTGTCTTCTTCATCATACTTGAAGACCAATTGAAACTAAGCAGATTCTTAGTTTCTCCCTGGTTACAACTTTTGTTAACATATCTGCAGGATTCTGGCTAATGTGTATCTTTTCCAGCTTCAACTGTCCATCTTCCAACGCTGACCGTATGAAATGGTACTTGAGCTGTATATGCTTAGTCTTGGAATGAAATGCAGAGTTCTTTGCAAGATTTATGGCACTCTGATTGTCACTGTATAACCTGCCCAACTCTTGCTTCTTACCCAATTCATCCAGAAACCTTTGTAACCAAATCATTTCTTTACTAGCCTCTATAGCAACAACATACTTTGCTTCTGTTGTTGAAAGTGCAACAACACTTTGGATTTTTGAAACCCAACTTACAGTTGTTCCATCTACAGTAAATACATATCCTGTAGTGCTCCTCCTGTTATCTCTATCACCTACCATATCTGCATCAACATATCCTTGTAGAGCAATGTTTGAACCACCAAAGAATAATGCTTGATTTGTGGTACCTCT
>APFE030165298.1:250376-303697 GCA_000404065.3 Pinus taeda | reverse complement strand
TCTCTAACACCTGTCCCTGCTGAACTGACCATGCACTGACATGCAACTGAGTTAACTGATGTATTCATTAGTTGTATTATGAGTTAATAACTTGTGAATTAATTAATAACTAATTCACCCAACTCATCTCTAGTCTATTCGCCAGTTAGACTAATTACAACCAGTTTAACAAAGCTAAACTGAACACAACTCCATCAACTGCACCTCCAGTCCACTAAACTCAACTCACTTGAGTTCTAACTGAAGTCCTGCATGCAAATATTAGTCATCCCATAGGTAACCACATATTTCCTTCTGGGATCTGCATGTACCACATCCGTAGCTCATCCTGAAGTGCTCCAAGAGAATAAGACAAAGTTTATAGTCTAAATATTATTATGAGCTAATAATATTTGACTGTTCTATATTTAGACTGAGCAGTCACTCCGCTGTGGTGTCACTTCGCTGTGGTCTAAAAATAAATAGAAGTCCATCTATTTTCTCAAATTGATCAATCATCAATAAACAACAACCTGCAATCCATAGACATGATCCATATGTCTAAAAATAGACATAGTCTAAAAATAGACTTGCGCCAAAAATAGCCTGCGGGCCCACTTAGTGAAGGCGACTCTTTTCACTAAGCTCCATCATCTTGTTGCAATCTCAACAATTGGCTTCT
Organism: Pinus taeda; assembly: GCA_000404065.3. Lineage (NCBI taxonomy): Eukaryota > Viridiplantae > Streptophyta > Pinopsida > Pinales > Pinaceae > Pinus > Pinus taeda. Next base: position 303,036 of record APFE030165298.1, on the reverse strand, counting down.
TTGTCTTTCTGCTCAATGGTAGGTACAGATCTCTCTGATATAAATAATCTTCCATCTGCATCTTCCACAGCTGGTAGTTTTGGCCATTGAATTTTTCTACCCTAAACCTACAATCTTCTGCCATTTCTCCCACTTGAACTAGGAACCCTTCTCTCCTACGAGTTTATCAGCCAAATAGACCTTCGGCTCTGATACCAGTTGTTAGAAAATTATATATTACAGAGAAATGGAACACATAAAATATTGTAGAAATATAAATACAGAAAACGCATAAAACAGAGAGACAAGATATACATGGTTCACCATGGGCTACATCCATGGAGAAAAAGCCAGTCCTTCTTTTATTATATATTAGCAAACTAAAGAGATACAACCTACAGCAGATCCACTGTAACACCCCTTTGCTCTCAATCTCCTCTCTCTCCTCACTCAGAATACAGATATGCATAGACGCAATAAAATTCCCTCATATATAGTGAGGGGTTTCCTTCTAGGGCAAAAAACCCTAAATTAAACATAACTTCTACCATCAGATCATCCGCCTAATGAACGACCCAGATTGACTAGAAATTACTAGACTTTTACAAGGCAATTTTACATATGTTTTTAGCTTCAGGGGCACTACCTCTGAACCCCTGCCGGGGGACCGCTAGCCCCTGGACCCCCCGGTCGGGGGGGATTAGCCCCCCCGCGTGGAGGGGTGTACAATCTTCCTAGGGTATACATCCGGCTGAAACCTTTGAATAGAGAAGATAATTAGGCACCACACCCAACATATTAAGGTAAAAGACAAAGCCTAGTTCCAAAGTGAAACAGGGTTCTAAGTGTGGAATCTTCTTCCAATTCCTTGTCTATAGCAATTAAACCTGGTGGAAGAACTTCTCTATCAAGTTCATAAAATATTTCTGGTGTTGATGAAGTTGAAGTTTCAATAGTTACTGATGCCTGGGAGGTAACCAGTTGATTGTCTTCCAGTAAAGTAACAACTTATGAATGTTCAAATTCGAAGTCCATATGTTCGTGTAAATGAACAACAATTTCAAAAAGAGGTTCCTGAACAACTTCAGGCTTAGATGTAACTTCCGTTTGAATTGGGATAGATTCTGGATTAACTTTTGATTGAAATGATTCAAGTTCAGAAGTACCTTCTTGTTGAGAAATTTCAATTTGAGGATCAAATTGTTGTTGAACAACCTCGGTTACTATTTCACTAGGATCAATGCTAATGTCCTCAGGTAATTGTGAAACTTCTTCTTCAGAAACAGATGGGCTAGAATAGTTGTAGTAACTGGAGCCTCAGTACTTACCGAAATAGATTATTCAGGTAATTTAGATGAAGAAATAGGATTTCTTGATGTACTAAACTTAGTTAAGCGAGACCGCTTTGCCCGAATTGGTGTTGCTTCGGGAGGCAAAGGCAGTTTGCTCGCTGTTCTCTGCGAACGACAGGGTAGGGGTTGACGTTCCTCCATGATTTCTAATTAATTTTATTATGAAAAAATAAATAAACAAAAAGGGTTATACTAGGCAAAAATTTTACCAAGCAACTGTGAACTGCAGAAGACCTCCTAGCGAACCAATAAGTATGGGTAGGCAATGTCCCAGAATGCTATGTTCGGTGTATCATAGTTTACAAGGTGGTCGACTTGGTTACCTAAGGATGTATATCAACCTAGAGTTTTCCTCCAATATATACCCAAAGGTACGTGGAGGCCCAGTCTGTATAAGCGATGTCTAATGCAAAACTGCACAATAAGAAAATTCCCATATACTTTACGTACTGTAGCACTGCCCTATTTACCTGAAGTTACGTGGAAGAGCTATGATATACTCACATACGTGAAATGAGGTATCGCACTCGGGATGTATTGCAAACAAGTTAGCGACAGCTGCTTTGTTTTACGACGGCGGAACACATCTCTAGCCTAGAACCACTAAATATTCTCATTAATGACAATGCTCCATTAGGTAAATTGATTTTTAGTTTATGTTGATCTTGCTTAGGAATTTTCCTTTCAAGTTCACCATGTGATGTATTCTGAAATTCCTAGGAATGAAACTATCATGATAAGCATTCTTTCCATTCAATTTAACGATGAAAATCCTAGCTACTTGGGGATAAAGTAATCAGGTTTCTTTTGATCAAAGAGGAAAGAGCAGAATCTAAATGCAATTTCCCTACACTATTCCTATCAGCACACACAAAAATTTTCAATGCAACATGCATGTATTTCTTTTCGATTCCCTTAATGTGAACATGAAAAAAATGGATATATGCACATACAATCAATCAATCTTTCATATGAACGAATACTTTTATGAAAGTTCAAATTCGAAGGAAGAGAAGACTTTACGACACTTTCTTTCGAATGAAGATTAATCAATTATATCCTAACTTTGACTATTGATCGATAATGACAAAGAAAACATGAAGAAACATTAATCAATCCTATCAAAGTTGGGCTAGACCAAGAGATAAACATTCCCTTTTTGAGAAATAACCTTCATTGATCAATCAACAAACAATCAAATAGAGAAAATTTGGCAAAAACTCCTTCCAAAGGTGGGAAACTAATCCTAGGAGGATCAACGCAGCCCAGAGTGGGAGAGAGTGTGCTTCAGAGTATTGTCTCTAATCCAAGGATGCTCTACAGTGCACTATGTCCCTCACAAGCCTGCGCTGGAGACATTAAGCCATTTCAAGAGGCAATTCGACACAATTTTGACCAATTTTTCAATGTAAACATTTGAATTACAATCTATGAACACAAATAGAGTCTACAAGGATGTCTTAGGAGGTGGATAAGCTAATAGGAAAGAGGATTCTTCCCCAGTGGAGTCACCAATTGTTTTGCACAATTTAGCATCTACGGATAAACACTAATTCGCTAAACAAGTAGTTGTGCCTAGAACAATAGTTTAAAGTGTTTTAGACTTTCCCTATAAGAAATAGATAAGAAGAGAGGATAGAATGCCTACCTGTAGTTCTGGTTTCCTCTCTTCTCCCTTGTATCCATTCCGTCACTCCTTCCCGTACTTAATCCACTTGAAAAGTACCTTGTAAACACAACAGAAGATGAAAACCGATCAAAGCATATGATCCATTGAATATAAATGAAGGGAATCAAAAGCAATTCATACATATAAGCATTATGAAAGAACACATCATATGGAAAAAGGTTCAAACACTTTATTAGATAGAAGAAGGAATTACAACCATTAGTGTCTGATTCAAAGTCATTCCTCCAGCTTGGATCCCATCCACATCACATCAAAAGCAAGACAAGCTCGTGGCATCACATCATTTGCTCCAAAGTCAAGTCTCATAGTAGCATTATCTCCTTATAATTCAACATAATCTAGCCCCTGATCACTTAGATGAGTGGTCAATTTATAGGAAGATGAAGGAGGTTTTGTAATTAATGGTTACATTGAATGGCCTTCCATACTTAGAATTAGTTCCATGGAGGAAGGGATGAGAGGATATGATGCTCCTTAACTCATTCCTCATCCATTTTCGAGCTCATAGGAGTTAATAAGACAGGGAAACTTCTAGATGACTCCAAAAGATAAGAATATTCCCCAAACCCTATGTGAATTTCACTCATTCTCACCCAGCACAAGTGAAAGGAAGCCTAAGTGCTCTACAGAGCACCCTAGTAGTGGACTCAACTGCTCTGCAGCGCACCTTCATAAGGGCTTACCTATGGTGGTCCCTCTAGAGGAAATTTTTGGATGTCTTCAAGTCATGAAACTGTCTGGGAAGGAAGCATTCAAAGGGTTGACTTGTTTAGGGCATGAAACAACTGAACCTAGGGTTTGATAAGCCCTAAAACACTGATCTGAATGTTGGGATTTGATGTGCCTAAATGGATTTGTAACACCCCACCTCCGAAATAGTTCTGAATATTGAAGAAATACCCCATCTAGATGTATTCTATAGCCCAAAGCATAATGTCGTGGAGAAAAGGCAAAGAAAGAAAAGAAAATTGGACTCTATAGTTGCTACTACCCTGAAAATGAATTAATGGATGTTCTATGGAAGGACTCGTTTGTCGATCCATCTGCTAACCTAACTAGACTCTCGTAGTTTGTTGGTGCTTATGCTAAAGCGACCATAGACAAAGCAACAAAAGTACAAATTTTGCTTAGAGAAAAGGAAAATAAAATAACGTCACTTGAGCAACAATTACGCAAGTCAAATCTGACCAACAAGCAGATATACAGTTGGCCAAGCTTCAACAGGAATTTGAACAGATGCAAATAGAACATTGAATCAGCTTAGCTTAGAACGAAGCACAGGTGCAAGAAATAATTGATCTACATAAAGATGACCCAAAAATTGAACAGTTTATTACCAAAGCACTCAGACTTAATTCCCAGATGACACGTCAAAAAGAATTATTGTGCCAGAATATTTCACACTGGAAATCTTATTGCGAAACAAGTGATAAACAGACAAGTCAAGTCATGGAAACGCAACTTGAATATGATGAGATCTTTAAAAAGGTATCTGATTTCATCGCCTAGTAAAATACAGAGGAGGGAAGAAAATCCGACCTGCCCAAGCTAGAAGAATCACATAAGGAAATTTTTTTTGCAAGTTGGGATTCTCGACTTAAAGAAGCAGAAAAGGCAACAAAAAACGCAGTTGCAGCAACAAACATTATCATAGAAAATATTAATGAAAATTTGCATGGTGCCAATCTAGTAGCAGAGTCCATTCCAGGGTTCCTTCCAAATGCAAAACAACTCGAACAACAATGGAAACAGGCAGTTGAAGAAAAAGCAGAAGTAATAAGGCAAACGACCAGGCTAGACTAGGAGGCATATTGGCAACATTTGGTCAAACCTCATAGCCAATGGATGACCCTGCGATGCCTAACCACTTCCAATAAGAAAATGGTGCCAACACTGACTGATGTCGTATTCGATGGGCAGTTGAAAGTTGAAGTCGGCTAGCCTACGCAGCTGAAGCCCATGGTGGACATTTTCAATCTGAACGATCGAATGCAACATAGTTAGTCACCCTGCTTACTTTAATTTTGGTTTTATTTTTGTATAAATTGAGGCAGGTCGTTTAAACCTCCTCAAATATTTTTGTAATAATCTATTTTTAGTTTTATAGTTTTAACATTTAAACTCCTCTCGTGCATTTAGAGAGGGGTCCATTTTTATCAGAAACTCTCTTCAAAACATGCACTTTTGTCCCTTTGAGGAAGTTCTGGTGAAATATATGGAACATGATTTATTTTTATTTGACTTAGCATCTTCTACTAAAATTTCACTTTTTTACTCTTAGATGATGTTGAATGGATTGAAGATAGATCAATATTTTTGAAATATATGAGTAGGACGTATTATAAATGGTACTTTTATCTCGTAATCCTTTTTACTTATGTATTAAACAATCATTTCTTTTTCGAATTATTTATGTATGAATGTCTGAATTTCAATTATCGTTATTTCACTTATGTATGATGATGATATTTATTTCATGTTGAATATATGAATAAATCTTTATGCGATATATTTATCACAATCGTTTCAGCTAACTTTTCATACGAAATGATTATTGTTAACACAGACTCACTTCTAATCATAATTGAATGATCTTTATTACCAATTGCTTTTAGAAATTATTGTAGATTGCATACATCAAGTTTATCCCGAGTATATTATGATTAGATAGTTTTTAGAAATTAGAATTTAATTCATTTGTGATTGATTAGTTTAGACTAGATTACCATTAGCCTAAAACATTACTCTAAACACATCACACATCACCCCATTTAGCACAAGCATTAAATAGATTGGGAAACTGGTCCCCTTATCCCTAGTCGGAGCCACTATACCAAACGGAAAAGGAGTTTCCAACCAATTTCTAGACTGGATAGTTTTCCCCCATATTGAGGCAATAATTTTCGAGGCCTCAACAAAACCCTAGTCTTTTAGGCTTTACTTTCAATGTTTAGGTTATGTAATTAAACCCTAGATTTTTAGGGTTTGGTGAATCAGGGTTTGTAAAAAAAATCCTTGTAATAGTTATAGTAATCTCCCAGGAACGAAACCTTAGGTGTATATTTGTCTGTTTGATTGAAACCCTAGGTCAGATAGATGAAAAATTGCCTTATGTTATCCACTTTATCAATAAGAATCTATCAAAGGCTAAATTAAATTACACAGTGATCGAAAAGGAGCTCCTGTATGTTGTGCATTCATTGAAAAATTTTTGGCATTATATTACAACCTATCAAACATTTGTGCATATTGACCATGCTGCAATCAAATATTTAATGAATAAACTAGATGTGAATGCTTGGATTATAAGATGGTTACTTTTATTACAACAGTTTGATCTAACTATTGTTGATAAGCCTGGTAAGGAAAATGTTGTTGCAGACTTTTTGTCTAGATTAAATTTTCCTACAGGTCAAGAAGGAATGGTTGATGACCAGTTACCGAATGAGCACTTATTTTCTTTTTCAGTTCTCTTTCCATGGTTTGCTGATATAGCAAACTATGTGGTATTTGCACAGTTCCCACCAAACTTATCCTCCAAAGAGAAAAGCAAGATAGTGAGGAAGAGCACCCCCTTCACTTGGATTGGGGGAAATCTCTTCAAACTTGGCCCAGATCAGATCTTGAGAAGTTGTGTTAGGGAGGAGGAAGTCTTTGACATCCTTCTGACCTGTCATGATGGGCCTTGTGGAGGTCACTTTGCAACAAAGAGGACATCATTCAATGTGTTACAAGCAGGCTATTATTGGCCCGCTCTTCATCAAGATGTGAAAAGATATACTAGTTAGTGTGATCAGTGCCAAAGGATGGGAAGGCCTACTCCAAGAGATGAAATGCCTCTACAACCTCATGTGACTTTCGAACCATTTGACAAGTGGGGCATGGACTTCATTGGACCTATTGACCCTCCTTCCAAACAAAAGTAGTACAGCATTTTGTGCACTGACTATCTGACTAAGTGGAATGAAACCAAGGAAATTAAGGCAACAATAGAAGAGAAGCTAGCTGAGTTCCTAAGGGAGAATGTATTTTACAAATTTGGGTACCCTAGAGAGCTGGTCATAGACCAAGGTAGCCATTTTCCCTCCAACATGATTGAAGACTTCCTTAGCCAGCAAAATATCAAGCATAGAACCTCCACTCCCTATCATCCACAAGCTAATGGACAAGTGGAGGTGACCAATAGAGCGTTGGAGGGCATCTTGACCAAAGTGGTAAGCAGCGGCAAGAAGGATTGGGCGGATAGACTAGTTGAGGCCACCTGGGCCTATAATACAACCTAGAAGACCATCACTGGATTCACACCCTATGATCTGGTCTATGGGAAAAAGGATATGTTGTCCATTGAATTTGAGTATGACACATTAAGGATGGCAGCTCAACTAAATCTAGATCTCAGTAGTGCACAAAAAGAGAGATTGCTCTTGTTGAATGGTTTAGATGAGTTCAGAATGCAGGCCCTCCTACATATAGAGGTAATTCAAATTCAGGGGAAGATCTGGCATGATAAGAACATCAAGGAAAAGAAATTTCAAGATGGTGATTGGGCTTTTTTATATGATTCTGGGTATAGATACTTCAACAGAAAGTTAAGGACAACATGGCTAGGACCTTATGTTGTAGAAAGATGCCAAGATAACGGTTGAGTACAAATCAAAACCATAGATGAAAAGGCCATTCCTTTACTTGTTAATGGACACCGATTGAAAATTTACAAGAGATAATTGTTAAAACAAGAGTTCATTGATGATATCAATAAAACAGTGATGGTAGTGGAGCAAGTTTCAACTCCTACCTCATCAAATCACTGAGAAAAAAAAAGGAGAAAAATCATTAAAGTTTCTATTTTGTAGGTCAGCAAGAAGGATGATTAGAGAGCAAGTGAGGATCACAAAGAGACCTATTTCACTCACATTTTTATTTTTCTACTCATTTTCATTCATCACTCTACCATTTCTTTCACTTTTTCCGCTCCTTTGCTTCATTTTAAAAGGGGATTGTGTTTTCTACAGGATCCCTTGTAAACCTACAAGATCCCCTGAAAACCTACAGGATGATCCTATACGAATCACAGCAACCCAGAAATCCTACAGGGAGCGAACTTAGGGAAAAAACGATGACCTGCTATGTCAATAAAATATCACCCCTACATCATCATTCCATTACCATACCCATGTCCACCTTCATCACCCCTGCATTCAGCCTTAAAAAAATATTAGTTTCAAAAAAAAAAAAAACAATCTTCGAAAAAGAAGGAAATAGAGAGCAATAGGGAGAATCACCTAAGTATTCCTCATCCTCCACACTCCTAGTCTGCCTCTCCATCCATGTCACCATCCTCAAACTCCCAGCAGAAGGTATAATTAAGAGTTCTGAGGGAGAAGCAACTATAGGACATCCTGTATCAGCCTATCCCACAGAATACAAATCATAAGAACAACAAGCTTCCAACATGATGATCCAAGAGAAGAAGGGACTCCAAAGCAGCACCACCACCATCATCCTCAACACCAGGTACCTGCACCACAAAAAAATCATCAGAAAACAACAAGAAAAGGGAAGAAGAATAGCATGCAGCCAATACACACAGCAAGCACCTCCAGTCTTCAACCATTGCAGCAAGGTATTAGGCACCACAGGTAAATATCCCGCTCACTCTCTCATGTGCATAATGTAGTCAAAAGATGCAAAGGTCACGAGTAAGTTGGTTTATAAGCGAAAGGTGGCTAGTCAACTTGGCCACCTTCAGTAAGTCAACAAAGACAAAACAATTTGTCCTCACACATGTGGTAGCAGTCAACTCAAAAACAGAAAAGAGAAGGACAAAAGAAGTTAAGGCTATGGAAGCATGAAGTTGGAGTTGATTATGAGGAAGTGGGGAATGATGAGGTGGTAGTGGGGACCAATAGTCCAAAAATGGAAACCATAACTCAGCTGCCAGCACACCACCTCACCCCAAATGACCATAAGAGGAAATAATCGTCATCCCCATGCATTCATGCATTCATTTATTAAAGGCTCCCTCTCACAAGTTGCTCTCATACACAGGGCAACCTACAGCAAGGAAGACACCATCGTTTTTCTGCACAAGAATTCTTACAGGATTGCACAGGAAATCCTACAAGATTGCATACATGATTCCTACAGGATACATAGAGACAGTCTATAGGATAGGCCGAGAGGAGTTTTAGAAGGGAAAACACGAGGGTTGGCCACAACAAACACTATTAAGAGGTATGCTTTGTATTACATCCCTCTTTCAAAGTACATTGAACAAAAAACTCCTCTAGTTTGAGTGAATTTGGTAGTTGTGCAAGAGAATTGTCCACACAGTCATCCCAGTTTTTTACTTTTGCATTTGAAAATTGTGTCAACCATCTCATCTCCTCAAACATCACCAACCAAGATGATAGGAGGGTTTAATAGAACGAAGCCCATTAACACTATGAGAATCCAACAATGCCCTCAAGTACTAGAAATCTTCACAAGGCATAATTGGATGGGGTTTTTCGAAAAATTAATGGGGTATGATGATGAGGTGGCCCGAGATTTTTCTCTCTCCCTCATTCCACTTACCAGAGTCCGTGCCACTATTGTGGTAAGAGGCCTCTCCACAGAGCTCACCCCTGAACTAATCAGCAGAGTTACCACACTTCCCCTAGGAGTACCATGGAGGAAGGAAGACAAAGGAGATAATCAAATTTCCAAAAGGAAATTCTTTTTAGAAGGTGAGGAACCCATTGGGGACAAAAATGGAGTAAGGAGAGAAAGTCTTCCATATACCTGGAATGATGTGAGCTACCAACTTATCAAATACATATCAAGTGAGGGTAGGTATAGCATGGTATATGGCTATCATTTTAGGCTTCTTGAAGAATTAAGATTTGGAGTAGAAACACCCCCTCACCATAGGCTCAACATACCATACTTCCTGCTCCAATCACTGATAGACACAAGCATCAAGGTAAAAGAGGATAATTCTCAATAGTTAGCTCACCATGGGTTAATTAGAATCCTTATAGAATATGCCCTCGAAAACCTCAGAATTCCTATACAATGGTCATTTTTCAAAGAAATGCAGGAAGAGGAAGACATCAAAGCTCTCACATATGATGTTATTCCTACTATCAGTGGGAACGATGAGGAAGAGACTGAAGCAAAGGAAGAAGAAGTAGAGCGGGAAGAAGAAGAAGCAGAAGGAGATGAAGATGAGATGGATGAATAAGAAAATGAAACTGAAGAAAATGAGGAAGATGAAGAATAAGAGGAGAAATAGAAGGAGGATGATGAAGAAACAGAGGAGGATGTTAAGGAGGAAACTGATAAAGAAGATGAGGATCTACAAGAGGAAGAAGAAAGGAAATACATAGGTGAAGAAAGCAATGGGAAAGAGGGGGTAGAAGACAAGGAGTCACCTAGGGTGTCTCCAGAACCCACTGAGAGAGAGGCAAGAGCTTCCCTCACTGCTCTTAGCACCCCCATCAAGAAAAAAGGAAAAAGACAGAGGCAGGCCCCCTTATATTTCAGGACAAGGAAAAGCACAAGAATAAGGCAAGGGAAACCCCAAACACCAACCAAAATTATCATTGTGATTGAGGACTCACCTAAACAATAGGATAAAATGTCCTCTCCTAAGTCTCCTATCACCTATGTGAGAAGGCCTGTGACTAGATCCAACTCCTCTAAGGGAAAAGCAATCCTACAAGATACATAGAAAAATCTATAGGAAGTAGAAGCAGTCCTATAAGACACTCTATTGAACCTACAGGAGACACAAAAACTGGAAAAGAAGGTAGGCCAATAGCAAGAAACTAAAGAATAGGACCCAGAGTCAAAAGAACCTAGCCCCCAACCTAACCTTGACTCATAGTATAGGTTTATTGAAGGAGGAAGGGTCATTCCTCAAAAATTTTCTATTCCACTGTCCTTCAAGCTTGAGAAGGAGAGAGCCAGAACTCACAGATGGATGCAGATCTCCAAATCCAAGGTCATGGAATACATTGGACACATGGAGGAGAAGCTCAAGGAGATGGGCAGAGAGCTAAGTAGCTTAAGAGATAGAGAGGCCATAATGAAAAGTCAACTAGAAATAGAAAATGCATGGTTGGGAGGACAACTGCAAGAAAGAGAGAATCAATTGGCATGTATGGCCATTCTCTCTTTGGAAGCAATCTAGTGTAGGATGCCAGCTAAGTCCTATGCCCTATACCTCAAGGAACAGTGGCTGTAGTTCTAGATCAAGACCCCAGCACAGAGAGGCACCATGCACTTTCAGGACTACAGGCAGTTCATTGATCTTTGTGATCAAAGCACACTAGAAGATAGAGCCAAGATGTCTGAGTTTTATTTGCACAACATGGCCTTAACAGACATGAATGTATGGGATCTTAATGCCAAGCTAGGAGATTTACAATTGATGGCTTTGGCATCATGGATGAACCATGAGGAATCAAGGGCTGCAGAGATGAAGAAGATATTGGCAAGAGAGAAAACTGAACCTCTTATGATCGGAGATGAACAATAAGATCCCATGGCCCTCATCAATACCCATAATTTGATTGCAAATGATCCTCAACTTGCACATAGGTATCTTGTTGTCCAACAGCAAGAAATTTCACATTTTGAGGAACTGTTCAGGCTGTTAGGTGATGATAGTATACATGCTTGCCTAAGGAGATGGAACACATTTCCATACAGCTTAAGTATAAGAGAATACCACTCTCCTCAAAGATTGAGAGAAGCACTAAACAGGACACCCATGTACAAGCAATCTATGCAAACGCTGAAAGTCAATTGGATTGGCCTGAAACTCAATCCACTACTACTCTTAGGAATGCTAGAAGGAAGGAAGGAAGATGAAGAAAAGAGGTAGTGGGAGGAGGTAGAAAAGAAAGTAGGCTTCTATGAACAAGAAGAGAAAACCACAGCAGAGGTATGGGATGTTAGGGAGGCCACTAGAGCTATGAAGGATATGGATATTGATTGGGTTGCTTAGAGGATGAGCCTCATCACTGGGCAATTATATGGGCCCTAATTCACCTCCTAGCTTAGTCAAACCAACTTTTCTCACAACTTATTTCATGTTTTTTATTATATTTTGCTTATGAGATAAGTTAGAGTTGGATATTATGCCTAGTGGACTAATATGCATTGAATGCGGGATTGAAGGAGAAAATCAAGGAATTTTGGAAAATATTAAGGTTAAAACTCAAATGGGACAAGGGAGAGGGATTTTAGGAGGTAAATCCTCCTCATTTACTTCTCCCCCATTCGAATATTCTTCCATCCATCACACCATCTTGGAGTGAACGCAGCCAAGCCATGAGGATTAAAAGGCAGTTGAGAAAGTGAGAGACAAACATCTAGTTTATCTAGAGCTTGGGAGCTGATCCTCCCTAATTTTAAGGAATTCATTGGGGACTTCAGTTGTATAAGTAGAGAGGCCTAGAGCCTCATTAGGATTTGAATTTTGGTTGTAAAACTCTAAGCTATTTTTGAGCTCCAGACTTGTGAAATTTTTATTGATGTAATTTTTTGTTTTGCTAATAAGAATGAGTTTTGTTTTGAGCCAACATTGATTTAACTCATAGGGTTGAAGCTCTTGGGTTAGGGCCCAACCATAGCAGCCAAGGCTACTCTTTCTTGTATCTGTATGTTTAGATTAGTCTCATAGCTTCATTGTTAAATTGCCTTTAGATGTATTTTCATTGCAAGTAGTGTAGATTGGATTGGTTGTTTATTAGTTTTCTTCCATTTGTGCCTTGCATCAGTAGTAGGTTAGCAGGGATAAAAGGAGTACCACAAGGCCGTCAGCAGGTGTCTTGGCCTCATTTCCTCCTTTTGGGATCATGATTTGAGGAAGGTACCCTTATGCAGCCCCAATAACACCCAATTTATTGTATTTAAGTTAGCATTTGATCAGTTTTGCAAAGTAAGATTTCATTGCCATCTCTTCTATCTTCATTCTTGCATTATATCTCATCCACGCTTTCATTCCTTTCAACGCATTTCCTCATGCATCATTTAGGCAGTTAGTTCATTAATTTTTCCTTTCTAGCTTATGGTTCTAGCTTATGAGAATCCTTCTTGTTTACATAGCTTTTTGAGAATTATACATGTTTTATTCATAGTAGGTGCTTCAAGAGTAGACAAAGACTTCATAGCTAACAACTACCCTCCACTTCATCCACCATATTCATTCCTTGTTTTCACCATTTCCTTCACTATTTTTCATCACTTTTCATAGAAATTCTTCCAAGCACATTGAGCGAATCCAACCATCCTCTATCTTCGTTGTTGACTTCTGAGTGATCCTAGACCTTCCCTCACTTTATTCCACCCATCTACCACCGTCTCTAAGCCTTCCATCACGTCCAACACCTTCCATTTTTCTCTCAACTGTATCCTGTAGGTTTCTAGTACATCCTATAGGTTTTCCTAAAATGGCCTGTTTTGAGTCTGAATTGAGGGAAAACCTCTAGGAAGTCACCAAAGGTCTCTTAAGGGTCTCCCACACCATCCAACCATCTCCTAACCCTTCTAGCCATCCTCCAACATCCTTAATTCACCTGCCACATCACTAGAAGAAATTAGTTTGCATACTTGATTTGCATGAAAAGACAAAAAGACACAAATAGATTTATTTCAGTCCCTTTACTTGCACATTAGTGATGTTTTATGCTTCTTACTTCCATGCTTAGATAGTAGCATTTGGTTCATGTTAATTTAGCATTATTGGAAAACCTAGTTTCTTGGCTGTTAATTAGGAAATGGTGTGATTTAGCATTGAATTTCAGTATTTTTCATTATTGCAGTAGAATATCTCTCCCTTAGAGTAGATTTCCCTTTCTTCCATCAAGAAACCAAGATTCTTCTGAATCCATAGAAGTTTGGCTTGAAAACCACAGTGATCTCTCTCCATCTGAACCATGACAAAAGGCAGAACCATCACTCTTACTTGTGTGTACATCACTGTTACCTCCAAGTTTGTACAAACCCTAGGTTGATAAAGTAAAGTTGGTAACCTAGGAGTTACAACATTCTTGCTACAATACTGGCACTCATCACCAGCAATAATAATTGAAGATAGAACAATAAATTCAATGACAAAGAAGACAATCAACACATCAACAAGAGACACTAGATTTAGTCAAAGACCAAGGAAAAACCCACTATGAGGAAAACCCTTTGAAAAATTATTCTTCTATTAGATTGTCATAAAAATTTTAGAAGAGAGTAAAATTAGACCAATTCGAAATGATCCAGCAATATTAACCCAATAACATTCATAAATATGTTTCCACCATAAATCTAGATTAGAGACATCTTTTCCCGTCTACGGTCAACTACGGTCAATTGTCAAATTTTAGCCCTACTTTCTAGTCGCATGTAGGAAGAGGTATGCATGCAACTGAGAGATTCTAGTTTCTACCTTGAGCATGCAATCTTATGACTATAGTCAAAAATTTCCTTTGAAAATCTTGCAGTTATGACCTAAAACCCTGGAAACATGTGTGAGCTTCGGACCCTGTAATCTCAGACCTCTGCAAAGCAATTTCTTCAACCCATCCTCAAACCTATGCAAACCAATTAATGAAGAAGAGAAGAATAAAATTCTTGGTGATTTCCAAATTATAGATCACTTGTATTTATAAACTCCCAAGGGTGACCGATTTTCTGTTGGGGTTTACCTGTTCAAATGTGCTTATGTGGGATTTTCTTCATGAGTACACTTTTCCTTGTCCAAATTGAGCACTTCAATAGTTAAAATTGGTCCTCTCAAAAAGAGGAATCGGATTCCATGGTTGGAATTTTTCATTGAGCTTCCAAATTAACACTCCCTTTCAGCTAAGGAGAAATTCGAACTTCATCACGTCATATGTATCCTTTCGTCATGTCCCATCTCTTCTCCACTCTATCTGATAAAACATTATCAAATCTAAAGTAGAAGAATCATCGGGGAGCATTAGCTAAAACCCTCTTTAACATCGAAGAGCACATCTCAATCTAAAGAAATATCATTGAGAACATCTCAACCTAAATCTACATGGGGTAGAGAAACATCTTCAACCCCATATCGAGCAATAGGTGATATAGGGGAGCACATCTCAACCCATCCTATTACCTATCGATCTTCCCATCAATGACCCTTAAGAGTCATGTGGTAGAACACTTGCATCATAATCTAAGCTTAGGTGAGATACTTGACTTAACAAAATTAAGGATCTCACACCCCCAAGCCTCCTCAACCCATTGGCTAGATGGGGAGGGACAATCCCAACAAGTTGAGCTTGTGCATATGATACCAACTAGGGTATACTCTGCATATACCAAGATAGGGGGAGATACCCAAATTTTCAAAATAGACAAGGATCACACACATCCTAAGGGTGACAGAGAGGGGTGATACCCTATTGTCTAGAGATCCCTCAACCTGGATCCCTCCATCTCAATTCCACACCTTGGGAGCTCAAATAAGGGGTCAGAGTTGGATCAATGTCCTCAATCAATGGTGTCGCTTTATCGAGAGGGGTCACATCTATCAATCCATGCTACTCTCTGAATACCAAGAACTTCACTTTCAGCAAAGACTTGGTTAGAATATTCGTAATCTACTCATCTATCAATATATGATGGAGTGTAATAGCTCCTCTCTGCACCATGTATTGAATGTAATGATATTTAATCTCTATGTTCTTTGAATTTCCATGAAATACGAGATTCTCTACCAGAAAAGTCTTATTGTCACAATATATCACTATAGTTTCTACGACTTACTCAAAAGGTTATCCAAAGAGATTCCTTAACCAAAGTGATTCACACTTAATCATGCAACGACAATGTACTCTACCTCGACGGTACTCAATGCTACTAACTTCTAATTCCTACTCATCCAAGATATCATGGCATATCCAAGGCTAAAACAACATCCAAACATACTCTTCATGTTGAAAATGTTTCATGCCTAGTTAGCATCGGTGTATCCATGAAGTCGAACATCTCAAACCAACTGTGATCGTCCCATGCAAATATATAAAAATGTGTTTGGCAGCGATCCAATGTTCTCAATCATAAATTGACTTAAGGTGTTCATTGCATTTCTTATGTCTAGACAGGTGTTCACTAAGAACATCAAAGCCCCAATCAACTATCTATACTCAAATTGGATTTGCCAAATCATGTCATGCAACTTCACCACATAACTTCCTGAAGTTCATTTCCATCAATGTGGGTAGGGACTTCCATTCTTTCATTCCAAATCTCTCTAATATCTTTAAGACATATTTTCCTTGTGAAAGGAAAATCAATTTGGGCCTTTCCCACACCTCAAGGCCTAGAAAGTAGTGCATGAATCCAATGTGCTTCATCTCAAATTCAAATACTAGCTCCCTCTTACCCTCGATCATCAAAGGCTCACTACCTATCAATAATATATTGTCAACATACAAAACCAAAATCAATGGTATGCCTTGGACTACCTTGAAGTAGAGGTTGGGATCAACATTGCTTCTTGTGAATCCAAACTTCACTAAATAATTGTCAATGGGGGAAGACCATGCTTTGTGGGATTGCTTTAAACCATATAATTCCTTCTTGAACCTACAAACATGTGTCTTTTGATCACCTACATCAAATCCTTGTGCCTTCTCAACATACCCCTCTTCTTGTAAGATACCATGGAGTAATGTTGTCTTCATGTCCATCTAATAAAAGGTCCATCCATCGCTTGAGGCAAGAGAAAATATCAAACAAATGGTTGTATATCGAGCCACAGGTGCAAATATATCATCATAATATTCTCCCTCTTTTTGGGAGAATCCTCAAGCCACAAACCTTGCCTTGTATTTTTCAATGTTACCATCAACTACATGTTTGATCTTGAATAGCCATTTTGAAGTCACAGATTTCCCCTTCGGTCTCGGCACAACATCCCATATGTCATTATTCATAATTGATTCATATTATTTTTCCATACCATCCTTCCAAACTTATCCTTTCACAACTTTTTCAAAGGTTGGAGGTTCGGTTTGAATCATAGTGCTCATGGTTGCAATATGCCCCTAGTACTAGCATGGCTTCTTCCTTTCTCTAAATAATATTCAAATGAGAACTCATCTATCATCATCTTGTAATGTTTCATGGAGCCAAAGTGGCCTCTTCCTGGTAGGATGATCACTTGGAGGAGGCTCTAAGGGATCCATGGGCTCCATGGGATCATCAACAATGTCTATCTCAGATTTGAGCATGGAAGGTGTTATCACCCTAAAATTTTTGTTTCTAAACTTTGGAAAGTTTGCCTTGTTTCTGAAATAATCTTATAATAGGTTTTGAGTCATCTCATCTCAATAGTGTCATTCTCTTTTCCAAATAAAGTTTGACAGCCTCATTCCATGTCCTAAAAGCCTCACCATGTGTTTAGAAGTCATATCTCACATCATTTTGAAAATTTTTGAAATTAGCTACGAAATCATGGATTCTGAACTAGGAGTTTTCGTAGCGCACTACAAAACCACTGAAACAGCCTGTTTTAGCATAAAAGACCATGTTTTCTGCTTTTAGTAGTCAAATTCCAAAAGGGTTCTTGAGCAACTGAGAACTCAATTTTGAAAAATGAAAGAATTTTTTCTTCCTAACATACATAACTATAAAAACATTTTTCAGTTTCTTCAAATTCGTTATAAGGTGGGAGAAATTCATGGTTACACTTGCACTACGAAACTGCTGAAAACCAAGCTTTGTCTTCTGGTTTTAGCAGTATTTTCCAAGATCAGTTTCTGGTCACAAGAAAAGGTATTTTGGAATTATGAAGGATTTTTTCTTCATAAAATCTCTAGATACAATAACCTATCTCACTTTCTTCATAAGTGTTATCAGTTGGGAGATACTAAGATTTCTTTGAAACCCTAATTCCAGAGAACAAATTTTTCCTGTTTTACACGTGTTTTTAAAGGACAGATTTTGGACAGCTAGAGAAGTGTTTTAAAAAAACAAGAAAGGTTTTTGTTCTAGACAGCATGCAACACAAAAACATCCTTCAGTTTCATAAAATACATCATGGATGAGAAGATAAAGGTTGTGTCCCACGTGCTAAGTTTCAAAGATCCTAAACCTAAAAACATGGAAACATGTTCCCTAATTTCTAGGGCTTATCATCAGCAGTAAGGTGACAACGTGGGAGGCTTCATCAAATTCGACCTCATGAGGTTGCAGCTGTCAAAGAATGCATTCAAATGTTTAGTTAAGGTGGTTTATTCATAACATGATGAGGAGTTACACTCCTAATTGTTTTAGGTCTCTAGAACTACTAGTTAACAGTCAGTTATATTAAATAGTTGATTTTAAGTGTCAATAGGTGTCAATCATAGAAATTCGAATTCTCTTGATGAAGGATCATGGAATCCATGTTGTAAAAGCTATGTATGAAGCAAGAGGTCAAATTATGGAAGGGTTAAATACTTTTTTGTGCAGCTGCTGCTTTATGCTATGAACTATAATCAGTAATGCAGAGAAGGTTTACCTGAATAGATCTGAGTTCTCATGGGATTAATATTTTCTTGATTTATATGTTACTTTGAATATTTGCAGTAGATTTCATTACTATTACTCAGAATTCATAACCCTATGCTCTGACTTCCTTTAGTAATGGAATTACTGTGTTGACCTATTTTCTTGTGTGAATTATCTTTGTTTGAAAATCCCATTTGCCTCAGCTTTCATGTCAAGAAACCTTGCCACTGAATTTATTAACTTGTTGACTCCATAGCCCAATGCTAGAAATCCTTCATATTTTCAACCTACAAACACACAAAACCAAGATAGATTTAGCCATCTATATATATCTATAACTTATATCATTAACCCTTGAGAGAGCCCTCTCAGGCTGAGGAGGCTAAGCCTTAGCTAAAAGATTGGTTTGAAATAGTTACACTAAGGTAGTCTGATCAGCAGCCTATCAAGGTCCTATTTTGGTGATAACAGAAGGACCATCTAGAATATCCATATCATCATTCCCCTTCTTAGGAGGAGGAGGAGGACGAAGTTCCCTTGCTTTCCCAAGGAAGCATCTTCATTCAACGTCACATCCCTACTAATTTCAACATTCCTATGAACAAGAATATATATTCTAAATGCTTTAGAATTTTCACAATATCCAAAAAATGTACCTTTTCATCAAGTAGCTTCTAGCTTGTGTTTTTTTTCCTTCAGCAAATGAAAATATATGAGCAGCCAAAGATATGAAGATGTCTAACATCAGGATTGAGACCTATGAACACTTCTTCAGTGATCTTGTTGTACAATGCTTGATGAGGCACCCGTTTTTGAACATATACCGTAGCATTCATTGCTTATCCCCAAGGAACTTAGCAACTCTTGATCATGGAGCATGGCACGAGCTGCTTCTACTATAGACTTGTCCTTTTTCTCATCCACTTCATTTCGTTCGAGAGTATAGGGCACAATAGTTTCTTTCTTGATACCTTCCTTCTTGAAAAAACCAATGAACTCCTTTGATATGTACTCTCTACCATTGTCAAACCTGAATATCCTAATTTCCTTCCTTGTTTAGTTTTTGACCAAAGCTTTTAACTCCTTGAACATTTTGAAGGCTTCATCCTTATGCTTCAAATAATATATCCACATCTTTCTTAACAAGTCATCAATGAAGCTGATGTAGTAGAGATGGCCACCAATAGAGTGCATGGGCATTAGACTACATATGTTGGAATGAATGAGATGGAGGATGTCATTTATCTTGTTCTCGCTAGAGGAGAATGGTCCCCTTTTCTTATTTCCACTTGCACAACCTATACATTCTCCATCATGTTGGGCTTGAACATCAAGAATACCAAAAACCAATTTCTTCAATTTCAGAAGAGCTTCATAATGTAAATGGGCCAATCTTTTGTGTCATAGTTCACTTAGATTAGTATCATGTACCAATGCTAGAAGAGGTCTTCCAATAACCTTGTAGAGTCCTTCAAGTCTTTATCCCAATGTGAATACATCTCTCATTGGTGATCCAACAAGCCAAGTAAGAACCTTTCCCCTGATGAAGGAAACCCTCATCCCTTTGTCTTCCAAAGTAGATATTTGATACCAAATTCTCCTTCAATCTTTGGACATACATCACATCATGGAGAAAAATAGATTCCCTGGAATCCAAATGAAATTTTATAGACCCAAAATATTTAACTGGATGAGTGGAGTTGTCTCCAAGAATAATTTTCAAATTTGACTCCCTCTCTACCAAATTAGAGAGAATTTCTTATACCGAGAGAAGTGATGAGTCACCCCACTATCAACCAACCATCCCATGAATCCAGAGGAGAGGAACTAGTAAGCGCAGTAATAAGAATATATTTAGATTGATTGTCAACATTACTTTCATACCTAGAGAATCCTAACTTCTTTTTAGGAAAATGATCTTCTTCTCGATCATTTGGAGCCTCTCTTCTTTTTCTTTCATTTCTTCCATTCCAATCATTCCTTTGGTCATCTCTTCTTCTTCGATCATCAAACCTGTTGTTGTTGCTTCTAGTTTCGTAGCGTCGACTATTGTTCTCCTCAAGGAAATCTTGAGCATGGTTTCCTCTCTTATGATGATTGAACCATTCAATCTAAATTATTCCTTGGATATTCTAAACATTCTATATGAATTTCTAGGAGGAGGCTTTATTGAATGTTATGGACATCCTTTTTCTTTCTTATTCTTCTTGTCATGAGTGATGAATTCAGTGGTCTATCCTTCTTCATCCTTTTGTATCCTGCCTCTAGAAACCATCCTTGATTCTTCTTGAGTGAGCTTTCCAAAAATATCATCAAATGAAGGAAAACCAATTGTTGTTTCTTATAGTAGTAATGAGGTTTTCCCAAATAGGAGGGAGACCTCTAAGAGTAACAATCACCAATTTCCTGTCAAGCACAATTTCTCCAACTCTTTGCAATCAATCTCTAAGACGAGATATCCTCATAATGTAGGATTGCATAGACTCTCATTTGTTCAACTTCATATCTTTGAGTTGATATTTCAAGGATATTATTTCATTCAATTTTTTGACTTCATACATGTCGGCTATCTTATCATACATGTCCTTAGACTTACTCAAATTTCCAACATATGCAAGTAAACTATCTTGTAAACCGTTAGTTATAATTTACTTTTCTTTTAACTCGCCTTTTTTGTACTTGTTATTACCGATAGAGGAAGCATTCTCCGAAGGCTCAAGTACTTTGCCTTGAATGTATTCCAAAACATCATTGTTATCATCTATAATCTCCAATTTGATTTCCATGCAGAAAAGTTAGTTAAGTCACCCAACTTCTCATGTTAATTTATGAAAAAGGAATACATCTTGACTTGACTAGATAATCTCCTTCAACTTTCCGAACATGATTGCCTCAATTCTTTTCCCATTTTGGGTTATCCTTCACCTTAGCTTTGATACCATGTTAATTTTCAGATTGTTCTTTGTTGTATCAATTACTTTAGCCCAATTCAATACTTCAATTAGCAAAATTTTCAATACCAATTATTATTTCCAACCATCAACAGTAATTGAAGATAGAATAATAAATGTAATGACAAAGAAGACAATTAGCACATCAAAAAGAGACACCAAATTTGGTCAAAGACCAATGAAAAACCCACTATGGGGAAAACCCTTAGAAAATTTTTCTTCTATTAGATTGTCATAAAATGTTCACCAAAAGAGTACAATGAGTCCAATGCAAAATCATCTAGAAAAATTAACCCAATAACATTCATAAATATGTTTCCAACATCAATCCAGATCAGAGACAATTTTTCCCATTTGCGGTCAATTGTAGTCAACTGCGGTCAAATGTCCAATTTTAGCCCTACTTTTCACTTATAGGGAGGAAGAGGTGTGTGTGTGACTGAGAGATTCCAGTCACTACCTTGAGCCTACAATCCTGTGACTATAATCAAAAAATTCCTTTGACAAGCCTGTGGTTGTGACCTAAAACCCTAGAAACATGTGCGAGCTTTAGACCCTGTAATCTCAGACCTATGAGAAAGAATTTCTTCGACCCAACCTCAGACCTGTTCGAACCAATCAATGAAGAAGAGAATAAGAATATTTTTGGTGATGTACAAATGAGCTTGAGGTCACTTGTATTTATAGGCTTCCAAGGGTGACAAATTTTCTATAAGGGCCAACCTATCTAAATGTGCATATGTGGGCTTTTCTTCATAAGTACACTTTTCCTTGTCCAAATGGAGCACTTCAATAGTCAAAATTTGTCCTCTCGAAAAGAGGAATCTAGTCCCATGGTTGGAATTTATCACTAAGCTTCCCAATTAACACTAATATATATTTCTATAACTTTTTTAGATGGTCTAAGTTGTAGGTATCCCTTAGAAAGATTGGTTTAAGAGGGATCCTTCACCATTTTTAGCAAAATATAAATATCATGTTCCTTGTTTCCTCTTTTTATTTTGGTTTCTTCCTCACATCAAGATTTGTTTGTATTGTATACTAATAAACTTTTCTTTATATTTTCCTTGGTTGGGAAATCTTGCAGAATACACAAAGGTTATGGAGGATACTTCAAAGGAAAGACTTGAATCATGAATGAAGTTATGTTGCAAATGAATCCCTTCAAGAACTGAAGCCCTATAAGGTTTGTTAAAGAAAAACTTAATGTATGTCTTACACTACAAGTTCTGTTACAAGGTTCTCTTCATACATAAGATATGTTCATTCTTATTTTGAAATTTCTTTAAATTACTGACATATTTATGTCTATGGTTTTGAATCATAAATATTCTAGTTAGGTTGATTAATCATTAGATTAAATCTACCCTTGTTATAATATCTCTTGTTATTTAACTATTCTTTTGAAACCCTAACCTTTAGGGTTCACTATAAAACCCTAGCCTCTTGTTGCTAAGGGTATGTTAATGTTAATAATGAAACCCTAGTCTAGTTAGGGGTTGTTTGAAATCCTATTCTTTTGAAGTTTAGGATTTTGATAATGTCATTGTAAGAACCCTAGTCCTTTAGGCTTTACTTTCAATGTCTAGGTTATGTAATGAAACCCTATATTTTTAAGGTTTGGTGAATCAAGGTTTGTAAAAATAATCCTTGTATTAGTTATAGTAATCTCCTAGGAATGAAACCCTAGGTGTATATTCGTCTGTTTGATTAAAGCCCTAGCTTGGGAAAAAAAAATTGATGTATTGATCTTGGGTTTACCTAGTAGATTATGATGTGAAATGCTAGCACATCCTAGATAGGTATATGCGAGTATGTTAACTTAATTTTTGATACTTATGTTTTATTCTGTGAAATATAGGGTTTATAATAAAACCCTAGTAGAGATTGGTATTCTGTGACATGATGATATTATTGATATGATTTAGATTTGATGATAAAATCTAGGGTTTGCAACAAACCCTAGTAGAGTTTCACATATAATTCTAAAAGTATATTATTGAAAGCCATAGATGTATAATGTAGAAAATCTTGTAGATTCACAAGCTCGTGCAATCTACTAAAGCAAAAGACAAGAATCTACTTCTACTTTCAACCAGCGGAAGCCAATAGATCGATGAAAACAATAAGAACAAGAAGAAGATAAATCAATGGCACATAACACAATATGTGTCTAGGGAAATCTAGTGCTCAAAACCCCACTATCTGTATTGCATATATCATAAATATGAGTGAAGATACAAAGCTTGTTCTCACTAGAAAAATTTCGCACAAGTATGCTCAACTCTCTTAGCTCACAAGCTAGCTCTTGGCCAACACTTCGCCAATTCTGCAACTTTCCAAGCTCCTAATCTCTTGCATATTTCCTAGGATGAATAGCTTGTATCTAAAGGGAATTCATGCTTCCAAAACTACGCAATCCACACATATGATCAATCTCTAATGCATGCATGATATTTACACTCTAGTAAATAATACCACTGATAGTACATTGTCTTTTCACTCTAGTCTCAATTGGGTCTTTCTCTGAACTGACATGCATGAGTTTCTCATGAGGGAATCTTCAGGTAATTGGAGTGGCACTAGTGGATGCACTAGTGCACCAACTGACTGTTAGTCCTCTATTAGTTCCAAAAACAATTTGAAAATAATTTAACTTAACTCAATAAATTAAGTGATCTAATTTCCAACTCAATTTAAATTCATACTCGACCCCTAAAATTTATGGATAACATATACATGACTTCAGAAAGAATTCCAACTCAAAATTCCTAAGGAAATTAAGTTAATTAAACTTAATTAACTATTTACAAGTTGTTATGAGAATAGAATTCAATTTTAATTCTCAGTTTAATTCAAGGGCAAATTAAACTGGAATTTCTTGTTGCCATTTCTCAACACTCCCTCTCAACAAGAAAGGGATTATCAGCTACCCCGATCCTATCTCTGTGAAACTCAAATTTAAATCTTGACAATGTCTTTGTCAAAATGTCAGCATCTTGCTCCTCCGCGAGAATGTACTTTAACAACATAATCCTCCTCAATACACAATCTCTGAGATGATGATATCAGATATCAATATGCTTGGACCAATCATGAGAAGCTAGATTTTCAGAGACTTTGATACAACTCTGGTTATCACAGTAAATCACAGTTGGATCCATCAGCTGACCAAAAAAACCAACCAGGATCTTCCTCATCTAGATGGCCTCACATGCTGCCTAAATCGCACCCATGTATTCTACCTCTGCCGAACTGAGTGCAACCGATCTATGTTTCCTGTTGTACCAAGAAATTTTCATTGACCCAATACTGAAGATCCCTCCTGATGTGCTCTTCCTATCAGATGGACTCCCTACACAATCTGCATCGGTGAAGCCTTGTGATGTAGGAGCGTGATGCTTGAAGACAAAAGGCTTCAAACTTATTCAAAAAATAAAAAATAAAAAAGCTTACAAGCAAAGGAGTGGGATCCTTTAGCTATCAATTTACAAAGTTTTCTAGATAGGATTTGAGCTAGAATTTAGGGATTGAGTAATTTTATAATTAATTCAAGCTGGATAGATTCTATTGAGATTCTCAAGGAGAATATCAACCAAATTAGGTATTTTCTAAGATTAGGCAGATTTGATCCATTGATTAAGGATCTGATTGTTAGAATGAAATGGTATTTATGTAAGTTCTAAATGATTGTAAACGGATTTTGACTGATTTGGCTTGATTAAGCCATATAACATTAAGTTACAGAAATTATATCTCTGTGTATTTGTGTATGATTGGTCAATCCCAGAGGCATTGTATTCCTTCAAAATATCTCTGAGTTCTATTGATTTACAGTTTGGATTTTGAATTAGAGTATGTAAATTTGTATTGTATCGCACAATCTTGTGTTTTCCATGTTTTGAAATAATTTGGTTATGTTAAAAAAAAAAAACATCAGAGAATATGGTTTGAGACAAGTTAAATGTAGCGGAGGTGTTAAGTTTGGCAGAATAGAGAAAATAAAACCTGACAAAATTGTGTTAACCCAAAGGAGTCTAGAACCATCTGATCTATAGATCCAATAGATCTAACAATCATCACACGCTAATAAAATCATGCGTTAGTCAAGGAAGAAAAGCGGTTTTATCAGTGAAGTTGTTTATCAGGTGAAGAAAAGGTGGTAAGCTGTCTTTTGAAATTCCAAGTGATTCCATTTATCGACCGACACAGAGTACTCAGTTGGAGAAAGAAAACCACTTTATCGGGTGGGTAAACATCGTGCAAGATCCTCGTCTGATATTGTTGTTAACCATTGGATCAAGTGTGCTTTGATCAATAGTGGAGGATCGCTGATTATTTTGTTGATCGGGTGAACCAACAACCATCGGATTCAAAGGTAACAATCAACGGCGAAGAATTAACGCGACAATGTTTGTGGAAAAGCGGACATGATAAGGAACTAACAAAAGCTTTGAATTCCTATTGATTCTGTGGCAATCGAAAGGTTGTCATATTGCAGTTAAAATTAAGTAGTTCTGCTAATTTAGCAGAATAGCCAAGTTTGGAGGTAGATGACTTATACTCCAAAGGAAATCCAAGAAGAAGTTCCACCTGAACTTGCAGAAATCGTTTCTGGATTTGAACAATTATCCATTACACCTGCATCCAGGCCACCATTTGTGGTATCAGAGCAGCCTACTGACACTAAACAGGATCTCAAGGATCAGAAAAAGAAATCCAACATGGCTTTCGGAGTTGGAGGAAGAGGTGGTGATCGAAGAAGACGAAGACTAGTTGCAAATGTTGAAGTGTTGGAAGATATGCAACAAATGCAAGCTAGATTGGAAGCAATGGAAATGGGAAGAGATGTAGATGCTGGAGATGTTAGTGAACCTGAAGTTGAAGTTGTAGATGTAACTCCTGAAATGAGATTCTTTAAGTCAGTATTGAGATCCACATCCAAGCCTAGACTTGAAGTTTCAATATATACAGGAAGCTTAAGCCCTGAGGAATTGATAGATTGGATAAATGACATGGAGAAATTCTTCGATTATGAAGAAATAGAAAAAGGAAAGAAGGTGAAGTTTGTTGTCACAAAACTGAAGGGACATGCAACACTTTGGTGGGATGGAGTGCAGGCAGAAAGAAGATGACATGGAAAACAACCATTTAAGAATTGGAACAGGATGGTGGAAAAAATGGAAAGTAAGATTTTGCCAAGTGATTATCAACAAACATTATTTAGATAGATGCAGAATCTTAGACAAAGGTCTATGACAATAAAGGAATACACAGAGGAATTTTACGAAGTGAGCATAAGATCTGGACAAATTCAAGATACAGATGAGAAGGTTGTGAGATATGTGAATGGTCTTAGAATCGACATTCAAGATGAGATAAGTGTACTATCTCCTAAAATAGTAGAAGAGGCTTATCAAATGGTATTAAAGGCTAAAGAAAAACTCATGAGGAAGCAGTCTGCCAGAAATAGAGGTACTTTCTGAGGAAGGGGAAGTCAAGGTGGTAGAGGAAGGTCTACATCACCTAGAACCTTCTTTTCGCGATAACTTCGTCATTTGGACTCGGATTGACGAACCATTCATACCTCCACAATCAGGAAGATGAGCTCTTTGATCTAGTCCTAATTCGACATCATTCTGATCACTATGATTTTCTAGCATTCATGCCATGGTGTCTAAAGATCCACCTAAATCAATCCTCCCCACTGAAGTTATCGTGAAAAGAAGGTTAGCTTGATCCTTAAGAAAATAAGGTTTTCCATAAAAATTGGACTTTAAGCCTTAAGAGGCAAATCGCAATTGGCAAAAATGAAAAAGGGCAGACTTAAGGCAGGCCTTTGGAACCCCCGATTAGCAATCTCCGACTAATCGGGATCTGGGGTAGGCAATCGACGATGTCGGCATCGGCGGATCATCGTCGGTGGAACCCAAAGGCTAAGAACCAAGACCCTTTCATATCAATGATGCAATTAGCAATCACCGATAGGAATAGCGTCGGCACATGCCCATGTATCGGCGAAGGACTCGGGGCTGCAACAATAGCGATATAGTGATTAAATCGCAGTCGTCCAATCCAGAACCGATCAACGGCCAGGATCTAATTGGTGACATTGGCGATCAACGATCGGCACCTTGCAATCCTGACTTGAAATATATCCTAGACCCAATAAATAAGTCTGATTTTATAAATTTTGAAATCTGAACTGTCGGATTTTTTAATGATTTTCAGTGTTTTTTCGGGTTTTTGTCATATCGTTGTAAAACGATAAAAGGCCTATTTTTAATGGTTGTTGCACCCGCTAATTCTTCTATACAACGACTTCCATTCTTAAGCAACAGACCTCTGATTTTGAAGCGCTCTTATCCCAAACATTTTATAAAACACAATGGGTGATAGAGAGCTGAGGGGGCGAAAAGACAGAGAAAGTCTGCATGCCAGAGAAGTGCCAGAGAGCCCAAAAACCTGTTCTAGAGTGTTTAGAGCATGGTGTAGAGAGCCAAGAGCAGTGAAAGGCTGTATAATAGAGCCGAGAGCCTATGTTAGAGAACCTTGAGAGCCTGAAGCGCTAAAGAGCCATAAGGAGGCTGCACCTAACTAATAGTCGCAGAATGAGGCTATGTAGAGATAGTTAGACTATGCTGCGAATTATGCAGGGTAACTTGAAGTCAGAGTTATGCTTGAGATGCGTAGAGCCATAGAGCTTGAACTTTAGGCAGATCCACAAAGCTGCAGTGACCGAGCCAGATAGCCAGCAAGCTATAGAGTCGAGAGTCCAAAGTAGTTCTTCTTTATGATCGATTCATCTTTTGATCAATGCTTCTTTGATTGTTTCTTATGATCGATTATTCTCTGTGATCAACTCTTCTTACAATCGATGTTGTGGGATCAATGTTTCAGTGAGCTTCAACACTTTGACAGTTTGCTTCAGATGCCCACTTCGTCATATGGCCATTCATAGTGAGGCCGTAACAAATTGGGAACAGACTATGCCTGCGCAATTATGATGTGAACAGATGTTCACTGTGGATCGTTTTATCCACTTCTTCATTCATATCTTCATATGGTCCGTGGTGGTGAGAGGCATATGATTTATTCATATGTTCCTTCTTTTACATTATGCTACAAATCCTAGATTGATATTGATGTAGGATCTTCTTTAATTTCATGTTGTCATGATTCCTTGCTTCATGTTATGAGGAATCTTCATATGATGTACTTTATGCTTTGATATCCCTTATTGTATGTTTCTGGGATACTCTTGTTGTCATTGTGCATGTTTTTTTCTTTGACATCCCTTTTGTGCCTTGTTGGTGGGATGTGCACCATGCATGTTTTTGTGTCATACTAATAGGATTTTTGATTGAGAGTTCTAGTTGTGGAATATCTCTTAGAGCCACTCCTGCATGAGGGAATTTTTCCTTGTATGATCGAGACATCATCTTTGTGTACATCACCATTATTGACAACACATAATGCAGCGGCCTACACCACCTTGATTGGGGCCCAGCGACGTAGTCCCTCCTGGATGAACTCCATTAACAACGGCTTATGTTTTCATGCGCTGATGATTATTATGTTCCTCTTCTTTTTCCGCATGTAGATGCATTCCTTTATGTTCTTTTAAAAATCAATTTTAACACATCACGAAAGTAAAAGGTCTTGGTAAGGTCCTTCTTCGCACCCGAACCTGGATCAAGGATCCAAGTGGATCTTCAAACACCATGGCATTAACGCTTAAAAATCAAAGTCTTTGGAATGACTTCAAACTAGGACCAACTTGAAGAGCTCATCTTCCTGATCATGGAGGTGTGAACGGCTCATCATTTTGAGTCTGAATAATGAAGTTATCGCCCGAAGAAGGATCCTTTAGTCCTTAAGAAAATGAGGAATTTCATTTGAAAATGGGTCTTAAGCCTTTAAGGCCAAATTGCAATCGGAGGTTGCATATGGGTGGATTTAAGCTTTGGGCCATGGAACCCCCGATCACCGATCTCTGATCACTTTGGATCGGCAAATCAGAGGTAATCGCAATTGGAGGACTTACATGTATATTGATGAGCAGACATACGATCAGCGATAATATTGGCGATCAGCATCGGCAATCGGTGTCGGCAATTGGCATCAGCATATACCATGAATCGGTGAAGGACCCCGAGCCGATGTGATAGTGATATGTGATTTAATCTCAGCTATCGGATCTAGAAACCGATCAACAGCCAGGATTTAATCGGGAGATCAGCGGATGATGTGATAAGCGAGATGCAATGTAATCTAGACCGTCTGATCCGGAACCGATCAATAGTCCAGATCTAATCGGCGACATCAACAATCAGCAATCAATGCCTTGCGATCCCGACTTGCAATATATCCCAGACCTGATAACTTTATAAGTCCGATTTTATAAATTTTAAAATCCGAACTGTCAGATTTTTCAATGATTTTCAGTGTTTTTCAGATTTTCGCCTAATCATTTAAAATGATAAAAAAGGCCTAATTTCAAAGGTTTGTTGTACGTCAATGCTTCTATGCAAAAGGATTCCATTCTAAGCCAACATACCTCTGATTTAGATTCAGCCTTGTCCAAAAACGTGTTATAAAACACGATGGGTAACAGAGAGCAGGTGGCGGCATGCCAGAGGAAGATAGCCTGTGCTAGAATGCCCAAAAGCCTATTAATGGTGCCTAGAGCATGGATGCAGAGAGCTGGGGAAGGAAAAAGACTATGTAAACAGAGGGTGAGAGTAGTATGATGGCAAGCCCGAGAGGCTGCGTGGAAAGGCTACGAGTAAGAAGCCCGAGAGTCTGTGTGCCAAAGAGAGATTGAAGCTAGCGCAACGCTTAAATCCCAGAAATCCACAAAGTCGATTAATCGATAAAGCAAATAGCCATAGAGGCCCAACGATTGAAATTCAGGTAGATCCAGAGTGGAAACGAAATAGACAGTACGCTATGAAGCCAGATAACCGAGAGCTATAGCAGCCAAGAGCCAGAGCAGTTCCTCTCTTCATGATCGATTACTCTTCTTGTGATTGATTCATCTCTTTGATCGATTCTTCTTGATCTTGTATCAATGCCTCTTTGATTGATTCTTGTGATCGATTCATCTATTAATTAATGCTTCCTTGATGGATTCCTCTTTGATCGCTTATTCCGCTTGCATAGTGATGCCGTCAGATCAGTGTTTCCGCAAGCTTCAGCACTTTGACAGTTGCTTCAAAGCAGTGATTCTTCATATGGCCATTCGTAGTGAGACCATGACAGATTGGGAGCGGACTGTGCCTGCGCATTGATGATATGAACAGATGTTCACTGTGGATTGTTTTATCCACTTCTTCATTCATATCATCAGATGGCCTGTGGTTGGTGTGAGGTATATGATTATTTCATATATTTCTTCTTTTACATTATGCTACAGATCCTAGATTGATATTGATGCAGGATCTTCTTTATTTTCATGTTGTCATGATTCCTTGCTTCATAACATGAGGAATCTTCATATGATGTACTTTATGTTTTGAGATCCCTTATTGTATGTTACTGGGACACTCTTGTTGTCATTGTGCACGTGTTTTGCTTTGACATCCCTTTTTATGCCTTGTTGGCAGGATGCGCACCATGCATGTTTTTGTATCATACTGATAGGAGCCTTTGGATTGAGAGTTCTAGTTTTGGAATATCTCTTAGAGCCACTCGTACGTGAGGGCCTTCTTCCTTGTATGATCGAGACAGCAAACTCTTGTGTACATCACTTTCATTGACAACACATAATGCAGCAGCCTACACCACCTTGATTGTGGCCCGGAGACGTAGTCTCTCCTGGACAAACTCCATTAACAATGGCTTATGTTTCCATGTTCTGATTATTATATTGTTCCTCTTCTCTTCTGCATGCACTTGGATTCCTTAATGTTCTTTTAAGAAGCAATTTTAACACATCACGAAAGTAAAAGGTCTTGGTAAGGTCCTTCTTCACACCCGGACCTAGATCAAGTGGTATTAGAGCAGGTCTTTGCATTGATGTGAATTGCAACATGAACAATGACAGAGGATGAAAGCGCAATGTATGAGACCATCCTTAACATTTCCAAGAAGGTGGAACTTATGTATGAAACTCTACAGAAAGAGACAGAGGAAAAGGAGCGATTACAGCTTTAGTTGAAAGCCACAGAAGAGGCCTTGAAATAACTGAAGCAAGACAAACATAATCTTCAAACAGAGAATGACAAATTGAAGATGCATCTACATGAAGAGAAAGAGGAGAAGCAGGGTTTTCTACTACAACTACAAGCAAAGGACAAGGCCTTGGAAAAGATGCAGCGAGACCCATGTAAGGTATAAAGTAGTTCTCCATCTTCATGTATGTTTCCTGATGATGATTTCGTTGTGTTTGAAAATCCTACCACAGGAATTAACTCCAAACTGCTGAAGAGAATGGGATATGAAGGAAAATGCTTGGGCGTTAATGGCCAAGGCATTGTCAATCCCATAAGAGTGGAGGAATTACCTCGTCAGGCAGGACTTGGGTATGTTAGGAAAGAAGTTGGGGAATACGATAAGACAGCAAGCGAACCACCAACGACGGATGAGGAGCAGCCCTCATCAGTTCTTTCCAAATTGAAAGAAAAGGAAAAAGATGTTGATTTCCTTTTGATTTCATCTTCTGATAGTATGATGTCTATTGGAGATTTGGAGATCCCAATTACAGGGACAAACATGAGGCTCCTTACAAAGACAAGACACGGGGAGAAAGAGCTTGGTGCTAACAATCAAGGCATAACTCAACCTTTGGAGGTTGTGCATGAACCTCGATTTGCAGGCTCAAGGTACACTAAAGGACAGTGCTCAAAGGTGTCAGATTTGTCCGAGACATCGTTATGGAAAGAGAATGATGGGAAAACATCCCCATCATTCCATGGCAATTTCCATCGCAAGGAGAGAGCAGAGGCAAGCTCTCATCACCATACTGACATCAAAGATAGCAGAGGAAGGCATAGCCACTTTCAATCTTCAAATTTTCATTATGATCATATTGTTAATGATGAATGAAGACAAAGGCATCGAAAAACATGCACTTTTTGTGGTTTACCTAACCATACCTTTTCCAACCGTTGGAAAAGAATGGCAGCGCTCATGAGGCATGAAAAACCCTCTTGACAGCATGAAAAGAAATAGGTTAAATAGGTATGGAGGAAGAAAACATACTGCAGTCATTGCGACAAACATGGCCATCAGAGAGCCACTTGCTGGAAACTCCATCCAAAGCAGCGGTTTAAAGACAAAGCGTCGGTGTGTGAATCAGGAAGAACAGTTATTCGACAAGAAAAACCACCTCAAGGAGGTGACCCATTCACATTAATAAGTGAAAAATGGTTTTTTTGACTTGCTATTGTTTCATGGTCATTCTTTGTAAATCATTTGTTGCATTTTTAAAGTGTAAAAGTGATGATGAGTTTCCATCACTTGGTCAGCAATAATGATGTCTGGTCATGTTTTGAGTCGTATTTTGAGTTGCACGTTAAAACTCTGAAAGTGATGTTATGTTTCCATCACTTGTCCACACAATAGTGTTTGGCCTTATGAATGGAAATCATGTGTTTCAGTGATGATGTGTTTTTCATCACTTTTTGAAGCAACCATGATGAGTTGGCCTTGTTGTCATATCTGGAGTATTATGTCTGTCTTATTGTAAATTTGTCCACTGAGTATGTGTTATAAACTCGTGGCAAGTAGGGGACATTTGGGTCTTTAGTTTGGTCATGTTATTCAAAGCATGTGATTTGCAAATAATGTACTACAGGTTGCAGAAGTAGCAGGTGTCGGCTTGTCACTAAAGGCTTCGAAGAACAAAGGTAAAGGAGATGGAAGTGAGACCTTTTCAGGACATTTGTGATGCAAGCAGGGTACAGAGAAGGATGCAGATTACTTTTTATGCTTTTGGAGGATCAAAAGCTCCTCAGTGGGGAAGATTGATCCAAGTGGATCTTCAGACACCATGACATAAATAAAAATTAAAATAAATAAATAATAAGTAATTAAAATTAAATAAATAAATAAATAATAATATTAATAATAAATTAAATAAATGAAATACAAGTAAATAAATAAAATAATACAAAAATAATAATAAACACATAAAATAATATAATTTAATATATTAACAAACAAATACATTCAAATATACTTAATCATTAAAACCTAAAATTTTAAAATCATAATAATAATATTAAATAAATATTTAAATAAAATTAATTAAATAATTATATATATATATATATATAATATCTATATATATATATATATATATTATAGTAGTAAAAATAAAATTAATTAATAATTATGATTCAATCAGGCCGACATTATAAGCAAAAAAATTTCAAATATCTTTCTAAACAACTATTAATAGCTCCATAATTTTCACGACTCTCTCTTCTCAAAATACAGATCTCATTGCCCTGATGATGGACTCACCTAGCTAGTCCGAAACATTGGTTTCATAAATTGTTCATAGGTTTTTCCACTAGCATAAAATTCTGCCAGCCTGTATGGAATCTCTCTTTAACACCATTAAGTCCCACCATGGAAGGGACATATTGAACAATGCTTTAAAACTTGAGAAGATGAGAATTTCAAGAGCTAGAAACCTATCCAATCTCATACTTCTAAAGCAATGTAGAGATGAAAACCTCACTCCAAATTTTGCCAAATGCAACCATCCGCTTAAACAAGGTCGAAACATTTCTCTTTTCAATAAACTTAGTAAAACCCTCATAAAACATGAAATCAAATTTGCCAGATTTAAATTAATTAAAATATTTGAAAATCTTCTAGGCTTACACCTTCAGCTGTCATCAATTCTTAGCTCTGACCAGAGCCTCCAGAATCTCTGACCCTAAACATTTAGAGGAAGAACTTAACCATCTCCATGAGGTCTTCTTAAACAATGGTTATCAAAAACACATTATCCAAAAAATAATTAAAGATTCCATAACCAATAAACAAAAAAGAAAAACTCTTGAAAACCCTAGAATCTCCTTACCATATATTAAAGGAACCACAGATAAAATTGCCAGAGTTCTCGCCAAGCATAACATTATGGTTGTGTTCATGCCCCCTAACACCCTAAAAAACATGTTTGAGTTTGCTAAGGACTTAATAGACCCAAAAAATCACAAAGGAGTATACTCGATTCCCTGTTCTTGCGGTAGAGTTTATATAGGTGAAACATGGAGATCCTTTGGAATAAGACTAAAAGAACACATTAATGATATTACAAGAAATAGGTCGGAAAAATCAAGTCTAGCAGAGCACGCATGTTTCTCCTCACACTATATCTGTATGGAGCAAGCAAAATTAGTCCACATGGAAGACCATTATTTAAAAAGAAGGGTGAAAGAGGCAATTGAAATTGAGAAATCCTCCAATAACATGAATAGGGATGACGGTCTTAAATTAAATAGCACCTAGAAACCCTTATTAAATAAAATGAAAAAGCATTAAATTAATCTAATACTCCCTCTTAATAAAATTTGATAAGTCAAAAAAAATAAAAATAAAATTACTTCAATTCAAACTAATTCATAACAAGTAACTTATTTATATAACATATGATATAATTAACTAATAATAAAAGAAAAATAATATAATCTTATTAATAATTAATTAACAACAATAACCAATAACCATAACCATAACCATATAATATGAATATAATAATAATTATATGAATAATAATAATAAATAAATAACTAATTAATATGAATTAAATATGTATTAAATAATAAAAATTATATATATATATATATATATATAATATATATATATATATATATATATAATAAGTAATTAAAATTAAATAAATAAACATAAAATAAATAAATAATAATAATAATATTAATATTAATAATAAATTAAATAAATAAATAAATGAAATACAAGTAAATAAATAAAATAATAAATAAACATATAAAATAATTAATTTATATATAAACAAACAAATACATTCAGATATACTTAATCATTAAAACCTAAAATTTAAATCATAATAATAATATTAAATAAATATTTAAATAAAATTAATTAAATATATATATATATTATATTAAAAAT
The DNA here is from genome assembly GCA_000404065.3 of Pinus taeda. Taxonomy (NCBI): domain Eukaryota; kingdom Viridiplantae; phylum Streptophyta; class Pinopsida; order Pinales; family Pinaceae; genus Pinus; species Pinus taeda. The sequence continues at coordinate 267,448 of APFE030165298.1, read as the reverse complement.
AAAATTAATTAATAATTAATGATTCAATAAGGCCGACATTATAAGCAAAAAGATTTCAAATATCTTTCTAAACAACTATTAATAGCTCCATAATTTTCACGACTGTCTCTTCTCAAAATACAGATCTCATTGCCCTGATGATGGACTCACCTAGCTAGTCCGAAACGTTGGTTTCATAAATTGTTCACAGGTTTTTCCACTAGTATAAGAAAAAAAAACCATGACATTAATGCTCAAAAATCAAAGTCTTTGGAATGACTTCGAACCAGGACCAGATCGAAGAGCTCATCTTCCTGATCATGGAGGTGCGAATGTTCATCAATCTGAGTCTGGATAATGAAGTTATCGCCCAAAGAAGGATCCTTTAGTCGTTAAGAAAATGAGGAATTTCCTTTGAAAAGGGATCTTAAGCCTTTAAGGCCAAATCGCAATCAGAGGTTGCATATGGGCGGATTTAAGCTTTGGGCCATGGAGCCCTCGCTCACCGATATCTGATCAGATTGGATCGGTAGATTGGAGGCAATCGCAATTGGAGGACTTACATGTATATCGGTGAGCAAACATGTGATCAACGATAATATTGGCGATCGGCATCGGCATATACCATGAATCGGTGAAGTACCCCGGGCCGATGCGATAGCGATATGCAATTTAATCTCAGCCATTGGATCCAGAAACTGATCAACGACCAGGATTTAATCGGGAGATCAGCGGGAATGTTATAAGCGGGTTGCGATTTAATCTAGACTATCTAATCTGGAACCGAACAACAATCCAGATCTAATCGGCGACATCGGCAATCAGCGATTAGCGCCTTGCGATCCCAACTTGCAATATATCTCGGACCCAATAACTTTATAAGTCCAATTTTATAAATTTTGAAATCCGAACTGTCAAATTTTTCAATTATTTTCAGTGTTTTTTGGATTTTTGCCTAATCATTTAAAATGATAAAAAGGCCTAATTTCAGAGGTTTGTTGCATGCCAATGCTTCTATGCAAACGATTTCCATTATAAGCCAAAGGACCTCCGATTTAGATGTGGCCTTGTCCCAAAGCGTGTTATAAAACACGATGGGTAACAAAAAGCAGGTGGCGGTGTGCCAGAGGAAGATAGCCTATGCTAGAATGCCCAAAAGCCTATTAATGGTGCCCAGAGTATGGATGCAGAGAGACGGGGAAGGTGAAAGACTGTGTAAATAGTGGGCGAGAGTAGTATGACGACAAACTTGAGAGGCTGCGTGGAAAGGTTGTGAGTAAGAAGCCCAAGAGTCTATGTGCCAAAGAGAGCTTGAAGCTAGTGCAGTGCTTGAATCCCAGAAAGCCACAGAGCTGATTAATCGATAGTGCAAACAGCCATAGAGACCCAGCGCTTGAAGTTTAGGCAGATCCAGAATGGAAATTACATAGCCAGTAGCTATGAAGCCAGATAGCCAAGAGCTACAGCAGCCGAGAGCCAGAGTAGTTCCTCTCTTCATGATTGATTACTCTTCTTGTGATCGATTCTTCTTGATCTTGGATCAATGCCTCTTTGATTTATTCTTGTGATCGACTCATCTGTTGATTAATGCTTCCTTGATGGATTCTTCTCTGATCGATTATTTCTCTTGCATAGTGATGCTGTGAGATCAGTGTTTTCGCAAGCTTCAGCACTTTGACAGTTGCTTCAGAGTAACACTTCTTCATATGGCCATTCGTAGTGAGACCATGACAGATTGGGAGCGGACTATGCCTGTGCATTGATGATATGAACAGATGTTCATTGTGGATCATTTTATCCACTTCTTTATTCATATCGTCAGATGGCCCATGGTTGGTGTGAGGTATATGATTATTTCATATATTTCTTATTTTACATTATGCTACAGATCCTAGATTGATATTGATGCAAGATCTTCTTTATTTTCATGTTGTCATGATTCCTTGCTTCATGTTATGAGTAATCTTCATATGATGTACTTTATGTTTTGATATCCCTTATTGTATGTTTTTGGGATACTCTTGTTTTCATTGTGCACGTGTTTTTCTTTGACATCCATTTTTATGCCTTGTTGGCGGGATGCGCACCATGCATGTTTTTGTATCATACTGATAGGAGTCTTTGGATTGATAGTTCTAGTTTTGGAATATCTCTTAGAGCCACTCCTGCATGAGGGCCTTATTCCTTGTGTGATCGGGACAGAAAACTCTTGTGTACATCACTTTCATTGACAACACATAATGTAGTGGCCTACACGACCTTGACTGGGGCTCGGAGATGTAGTCCCTCCTGGACAAACTTCGTTAACAACGACTTATGTTTCCATGTGCTGATGATTATCTTGTTCCTCTTCTTTTTTGCATGCACTTGGATTCCTTAACATTCTTTTGAAAATCAATTTTAACACATCACGAAATTAAAAAGTCTTGGTAAGGTCCTTCTTCACACTCAGACCTGGATCAATCCACATCCAAGCCTAGACTTGAAGTTTCAATCTACATAGGAAGCTTAAGCCCTGAGGAATTGATAGATTGGATAAATGACATGGAGAAATTCTTCAATTATGAAGAAACAGAAGAAGGAAAGAAGGTGAAGTTTTTTGTCACAAAAACTGAAGGGACATGCAGCACTTTGGTGGGATGGAGTGTAGGCAGAAAGAAGAAGACTTGGAAAAACAACCAATTAAGACTTGGAACAGGATGGTGGAAAAAATGGAAAGTAAATTTTTTCTAAGTGATTATCAGCAAACATTATTTAGACAGATGCAGAATCTTAGACAAAGGTCTATGACAGTAAAAGAATACATAGAGGAATTTTACAAAGTGAGCATAAGATCTAGACAAATTCAAGATATAGATGAGAAGGTTGCAAGATATGTGAATGGTCTTAGAATGGACATTCAAGATGAGATAAGTGTACTGTCTCCTAAAACAGTAGAAGAGGCTTAACAGATGGTATTGAAGGCTGAAGAAAAGATCATGAGGAAGCTGTCTGCCAGAAATAGAGGTACTTTCCGAGGAAGGGGAAGTCAAGGTGGTAGAGGAAGATCTACATCACCTAGAGATGGAGCTAGCAGCAGCTCAAGTCAACATGCACCCACAGGAGGTGATGCAAGTGGTAGAGGGAGTTTTTCCAGAGGAAGAGGAGGCAGAGGTAGAGGAAGAGAAAGCAGATGTTAAAGATGTAACAAGCTGGGTCACAGAGCTTATGAGTGCCCAGAAAATATAGGAATGAATCAGAGGAATGCAATTGTAGCAAAAATTGAAGAGGAAGCAACAAAGGTAATAGAAGAAGAGAATGTACTAGAGAAAGGGGAATCTTTGGTAGTCAACAATTTTTCTTTTAAATCAATGAAGTAAATTGTTGAACCAGCACAGCGGAAAACCTTGTTCACGACTATGTGTAAGGTTCAAGGGAGGTGTTGTCAGATGATAATAGACAATGATAGTACAGATAATTTTGTCTTCACAGAAGAGGTGGATAAGTTGAAGTTGAAAACAAAGAAACATCCAACACCTTACAAGGTGTCATGGCTTCAAAAGGGATATCAATTGGTAGTGAATGAGCAATGTGAAGTGGAGTTGCAGTTGGGTAAATAAAAAGACAAAATTCTATGCGATGTGATGCCTATGGATGTGTGTCACATATTGTTGGGTAGACCTTGGCAATATGATAGAGGAGCTATGCATGATGGAAAGAAGAACACATACAAATTTGGCAAAGATGGTGTCAATCATACATTGTTGCCAATGGAAGAAGAGGATACATCAAAGAAACATGATCTAAAGACCCTTTTGTTGAGTGGAAAGGAGTACTTGCAGCAGATGTAAGAATATAAGGTAATTTTTTCATTGGTTTGCAAACCCAAGGTAATAATTACTTCCACAAAAGTTTCTAATTTACGAATTGAAATTCAAGAGATGCTGGAAAGTTATTGTGATATCATTGTAGATGATTTACCTGATGAGTTACCACCCATTAGAAAAATCAGTCATCACATAGATTTGATTCCAGGAGAAAATCTACCTAATAAAGCAGCTTACAAGATGACTCCCACAGAGAATGAAGTGATCAGGAAACAGGTTCAAGAACTGTTAGGCAAGGGACTGATTAGAGAGAGTTTGAGTCCTTGTGCAATGCCAATAGTGTTGAGCCCAAAGAAAGATGGAGGCTAGAGAATGTGCACTGTTTCAAGAGAAATCAATAAGAAAACAATCAGGTACAAATTTCCTTTACCTAGAATCAAAGATTTGTTGGATTGTTTGAGTGGAGCTAGATATTTTACAAAGTTAGATTTAAAAAGTGGTTATCATCAAATTAGAGTTAGAGAGGGAGATGAGTGGAAAACTGCTTTTAAGACCAATGAGGGATTGTATGAATGGATGGTAATGCCTTTTGGATTGTCGAACACCCCTAGTACATTTATGAGGCTCATGAATGAAGTTTTGAGAGAATTTATTGGTAAATTTGTAATAGTTAATCTGGATGATATATTAGTTTACAAAGAATCAAAAGAGGAACATGTGAGGAATCTTAATTATGTCTTACAGAGGCTACAACAAGAGAAATTATTGTTAAATTTAAAGAAATGTTCATTCATGAAGAAGGAGTTCGTGTATTTGGGATTTGTTATTTCTGTTGAGGGGTTAAAGATGGATCCAAAGAAGATAAAAGCAATCATAGAGTGGTCTTCACCAAAAGGTGTCTTTGAGGTAAGAAGTTTTCACAGTCTTGCTAGTTTTTACAAGAAATTCATAAGGAATTTTAGTAAGATTAATGCTTCAATTAGTGACACAATAAAGAAGGACAGACAACCATTTAAATGGACTACTGAAGCGGAAAAGAACTTCCAGCAGTTGAAGAGAAAGATTACTGAGAAACCTATTTTGATTTTACCTGATTTTAATAAACCTTTTCAAGTGAAGTGTGATGCCATTTAAGAAAACATTGGAGCTATTTTGAGTCAGGAGGATAGGCCTGATGCTTATTTTAGTGAAAAGCTAAATGAGTCAAAGAAGAAATATTATTCTTATGATAAGGAGTTTTATGTAGTTGTGCAGTCATTGAAGAAGTGGAGACATTACTTGATGTCCAAGGAGTTCATACTGTATTCATATAACCATGCATTACAGTACATTATGCAACAACCAAATCTTAACCAGAAGCATGTAAAATGGGTAGAATGCCTTCAAAGTTTTAATTTTTTGTTAAAACATATAACTGGTCAATCAAACAAAGTAGCAGATGCCTTAAGTAGAAAAAACATTTTAGTTCAAGAAAGTCAAATTCAAGTGTTGGGTTTTGATTTTCTTAAAGAGTTATATGAGAAAGATCTAGATTTTAAAGAGACATTTGAAGCTTGTAGAAATGTTGTTTTGTTAGATAGAAGCATGTGGCTGGATTATTTCCTACAAGAGGGGTTGTTGTTTAAAAGAAATCAGTTGTGCATAACAAGTTGTTCTATGAGAGAAAATTTGATCAAGGAGAAACATAGTGGTGGAATTGGAGGACATTTTGGTGCAGACAAGACTTATGAGGAGTTGAACCAGTTTTACTTTTGGCCAAGGATGAGAGCTAAAGTGGAAAAGTATGTGAAAAATTGTAAAGTCTATCAGTATGAAAAGGGAAGGAGCCAAAACACAGGTTTGTATGTTCCATTACCTATTCCAAATAGGCCTTGGGATATGGTAAGTATGGACTTTATTTTGGGTTTACCAAAAACTCAAAGGGGACATGATTTTATTTTTATTTTTTGTAGGCAAAGGTGTTACTCTTGTTTTTCTATTATCAAGTCAAAAAATTACAGCAGGATTGGTGGAGCCATCTACATGCCCACAAGGGGAAACCAAGTAGGGCATCCACCTAAAGTTTTTAACCGCAGACCAAAAAAAGAAATACCACAGTCTGTTTTTCCATGCTATATAAACTAAGCAGTCATTCCACGTTCTGATTCTGCTGCTATACATATGATTGCTATCTATTACAAAACTATGAAACCTGTCTAGTCTATCTATATTCCGCATATTCATCAAAAAAGAGAAAAGAAAAACAGAAGTTACTCAGCTGCATCTCCTAGATTCTGAGAGATCTCTTTGTTGCTCTGCTTCTGACCTTCTTTAAGCATCTGCTGGATCTCATCCAGCTTTTTCTCCTGCATTTCCATGGTAATTTGCAGCATGCAGAGCTCCCTCCTCAGATTTGGGACTCCCTGAGCCAACTCTGCCATCTCAGTAGTAGCCTGCTCCAGAGCCTTAGCCAATAACTGTTTCATAACCCAGTATATGTGTAAAGACTGTTTAAACAGGGACATTCTGCCTCTAGTATTGCCGGGGTCATGAACAAGAAATTCCCAGTCCTCCATCTCAGAGTCGGATTGGGCTTGAATAGCTTCTTCTTCCATGTTCTGGATAATCCCCCTGATTCTGGGACAGGTATTCTGAGAGTAGGCCCTCTCAGCTTGCTGGATTTTCTATTCAATAGTCTGTCTAGCTCTTCTCTCGGGCCTCCTACTCTGTTCCGGTCTTTCTCCCCTGCCTCCACATCCTCTATTCGCCCCGCTACCGCGCCCATTGCTTGGTTCTGCCTCACTGTTTGCGTGCCTATTCCTCGGCTACCGCCCTCTGTGCGGTACCCTTCTTCCCCGCCGACTCCATTGGGTGATTCCCATGGCATACTGCTCCCATTCCTCTGCGTTTCTGCTTTGCTCTCTACTTTCGTCCTCCTCAGAAATTCAAAGGGGACATGATTCAATTTATGTAGTAGTTGACAAATTTTAAAAAATGGCACATTTTATTCCATGTTATAAAACCAGTGATGCTACTCACATTGCTAATCTGTTTTTTAAGGAGATTGTAAGATTACATGGGTTACCTAAGAGCATTGTTTCAGATAGAGATACCAGATTTATTGGACATTTCTGGAGGACCTTGTGGAAGAAACTTGGTACTAAACTGAGTTTCAGTTCTACTTATCATCCTCAGACTGATGGATAGACTGAAGTTGTAAACATAAGCTTGGGTAATCTTCTAAGAAGTCTTGCACGTGAACATCCAAAATAGTGGGATCAAGTATTGCCATAGGTAGAATATGCTTATAATGATTCACCTAATAGGACTACAGGGTAGAGTCCATTCTGTATAGTTTATGGAATGCATCTAAGAGGAGTGTCTGAATTGAGAGACTTGGAAAATCTGAAATGATAAGTGTTAAAGGAGAAGATTTTTCTACAGAAGCTCAAGCAATACATGAACAGGTAAAACAATAATTACAGGACAACAACATAAAATACAAGAGCGGAGCAGATTTGAAGAAGAGAGAAGTTAAATTTGAAGTTGGAGATTTGGTTTTAGCACACCTGGGGAAGGAAATATTTCCAAAAAGGGAGTATAACAAGCTAAAGTTTAAGAAATTTGGACCATGCAAAGTCTTGAGGAAATTTTCTGCAAATGCATATGAAATTGAATTACCCCCTAATATTGGAATATCTCCAATTTTCAATGTTGTTGATTTGTATAGGTATGAAAGTGGAAATGCAGATGACACAACAAAGGATCAAGAAGAACAAGAGATTGATTGGGTAAAACAGTTATCTATAGCAAAGGAATTGAAGCCAAAGAGGATTTTGGACAAGAAATTGTTGAAGAAGACAAGAGGGCAGGAGTATTTTTAGTATTTGGTCAAATGGAAGGATCAACCAGTTGTTGAAGCTACTTGGATGATAGATTCCATGCTACCAAAGTTGGGAATTTTTCTAGAAGAGTTCATGGACAGGAGCCCATGAAGAGTTTTGTCCTCCAGAGTCTGATGCAGGAGCATGAGGCTTGGAGACAAAAGGCTTCAAACTTATTCCAAAAATACAAAAAAAAGTTTACAAGAAAAGGAGTTGGATCCTTTAGCTGTCAATTTAAAAAGTTTTCTAGATAGGATTTGAGCTAGGATTTAGGGATTGAGTAATTTTATAATTAATTCAATCTGTTTAGATTCAATTGAGATTCTCAAGGAGAATATCAACCAGATTAGATATTGTTTAAGATTAGGCAGATTTGATCCATTGATTAAGGATCTGCTGTTAGAATGAAATGGTATTTATGTAAGTTCTGAATGATTTTAAATGGATTTTGACAAATTTGGCTTGATTAGACCGTATAATATTAAGTTATATAAATTGTATCTCTGTGTATTTGTGTATGATTGATCAATCCTAGAGGTGTTGTATTCCTTCGAAATATCTCTGAGTTCTATTGGTTTACAGTTTGGCTTTTGAATTATAGTATGTAAATATGTATTGTATCGCACAATCTTGCGTTTTCTGTGTTTTGAAATAATTTGGTTATGTTAAAAAAAAAACATCTAAGAATATGTTTTGAGACAAGTTAAATGTAGCGAAGGTGTTAAGTTTGGCAGAAAAAAGAAAAGAAAACCTGACAAAATCATGTTAACCCAAAGGAGTCTAGAACCGTCCAATCTACAGATCCAATAGATCTAATGATTGTCGTGTGCTAATAAGCTCGTGCGTTAGTCAAGCAAGAAAAGTGGTTTATCAGTGAAGTTGTTTATCGGGTGAAGAAAGAAAACCACTTTATCGGGTGGGTAAACATCGCGCAAGATCCCCGTCCGATATCATTGTTAACTGTTGGATCAAGTGTGCTTTGATCAATGGTAGAGGATTGTTGATTAGCTTGTTGATCGTGTGAACCAAAAACCATCGAATTGAAAGGTAAGAATCAACGACAGAGAATTAACGCGATAATGTTTGTGGAAAAGTGGACGCGATAAGGAATTAACCAAAGGTTTGAATTCCTATTGATTCCGTGGCAATTGAAAGGTTGTCATATTATGGTTAAAATTAAGCAGTTCTGCTAATTTAGCAGAATAGCCAAGTTTGGAGGTAGATGATTGATACTCCAAAGGAAATCAAAGTAGAAGTTCCACCTGAACTTGTAGAAATCGTTTCTGGATTTGAATGATTATCCATTACACCTGCACCCAGGCCACCACCTTGAAGCTTCACTCCCTTTGTCAGCTTGTACCATAATCCATACTGAGAAGTGCCCCACAGGTATCTCAACACATGATTTGTTTCCTTCCAATATAGCTTGGTAGGCCTAACCATCGCTTGACTAAGCTAGTTAACTTCATATTACATATCCGGTCATGCATTCACCAAGTAAATGAGTGAACCCACAAGCTGCATGTAAATAGCACCTTCCACTACTCCTCTTGAAGTATCATCCTCCTTCCTCCAGTTACCTACTAGAGGAGTCTCCATGGGTTTGCTTCTCTCCACGCAAAATCTCCTGAGTATCGTATTGGCATACTTCCCTGAGACACAAACAACTCCCCATCTTCCTTCCATACCTCCATGCCAAGAAATTAATGCATCAACCCCATGTCCTGCATCTCAAACTCTCTTGGAACGTCCTCCTTGCAAGACTTGATCAGTTGATCATCACCTGTCAGTATGAGATCATCAACATAAAGTACAATGATCAAAAGTTTACCTTCCACCACTATGTGATATAGATTCACATCTGCTTCACTCGTCGTGAAGCCCAACCCAGCGAAGTACTTATCTATCATGGTTTGCCAAGCATGGGTTGCTTGCTTCAACCCATACAATGCTCTCTTGAGCTAGCACACATGCGACTCGCGGTCAAAGGTCTCAAAACCTTCAGGCTGCTCTATGTACTCCTCTTCCTCAATCATGTCATTGAGGAAGGTTTTTTTCACATCCATTTGATGTATCTTCCAACCCATCTATGCTAATAGTGCCAATATAGATCTGACTGACGAGTACCTTGTAACAGGAGCAAAGTTCTCATCATAGTCAATCCCCTTTACCTGTGAAAAGCCAAGGGCCACAAATCTAGCCTTGTGCTTCTCCACACTACCATCTACAACTTGCTTAAACTTATTAAGCCAATGGAAGCTCACCACTGACTTATCCTCCAATCTCGGGACGACATCCCAAACATTGTTATGAACTATGGATTTATACTCCTCCATCATGACATCAACCCAAACTGGTTGTTGCACTACTTCCTTAAAGGAAGATGGCTCTGTCACAACACATTCACCCATATGAGCCATGTATCCAATGTACCTATCAAGTTACCTCCTCTACTTGTGCTGAGAAGTGGGTGCTCCCACACTCTCCCATGCATCATTCAACATTCTATCAGCCTCTCTAGTGCACTTTCTTCCCTCTTTGGAAGACTTTGCTTGAGTGGATGTCTCCACTCTTGCAATCTTTGCATGTGGCTGCTCCACATCAATCTGCAACTCCTCATTCTTAGGATCTAAAAGCTCCTCATCCGCATGTAGCTTAAGATCCCTCTTAAGGGAAACTCACATGGCCTTCTCCTCGTCAAATTTGACATCCTTGCAAACCAATGTCATCCTACTGGTCGGTAAGTACACCCAATAGTTGTGAGGCATATTAGTGTACCCCACAAATATCCCCATCTTTGTTGTCGGCTCAATATTATTCCGTGCATCTTTAGTCACATGGAAACATATTGATGACCCAAAAATCTCGAAGTGACCAACATCTAGCCTCTTAAGGGAATAAGCCTCCTCTGATGTCTTCATCTCAAGTATCTGATGTGGCCTACAATTCTAAACATAAATTGTTGTGTTGCATGCATCATCCCAAAAGTGTAGTGGTAGGCTCTAATCATGCAACAACACCCTTGTTTCCCCTACTATTCTTATGTTCTTCCTCTTGGCCACCCCATTCTTCTTAGGGTTATGGGGTGTCATCAACTACCATTTAATCCCTTCTGCTACATAGAAGTTCTTAAACTCATTTGAGACATACTCACTACCGTTATCACTCTGTAGAGATTTAACCTTCTTGCCCGACTCTTTCTCCACCAATGCCTTAAACTCACAAAACTTTGTGAAAGTTTGATCCTTTTTCTGCATGAAAATTATCTAGAATTTACAAGAATAATCATCAACAAATATAACATAATATCTGTGTTTGGCCGTGGATGTTGTCAAGAATGGTTCACAAACATCTGAATGGACTAGCTCTAGAATAGCCTCTGCTTGACTATTTCTCTCATGAAATGAAGGATTGGTGTATTTTCCAAAGTACACCCCTTGCATGTATCAAATTGCTTAAGCATGCCTTTGGGAAGACCGATAGATATCTGCTACAATATCTTCAAAACTCCATGATACAAGTGGCCCAATCGCCTGTGCCACAACTCGCTAACGTCTCAGCTCTACACCCTTTCTTATTTTGTTCTCAAAGAAACACACTCCTCTACTTCCAGCTTATAGATATTCTTCACTCAAATCCCTATCTTATTTACTTGACCCATGGCTATGTGTCGAAGGAACGCCTTTCCTTTCAAGAATATCACATCACAGCCTATATCCTCAAGCATGGCAATGGATACCAAGTTCTTCTTCAGCTCAGACACATACATAACATTCTTCAAGGTGATTTGATCCCCATGCTTTCTATGAAAATTAATCATGTCCAATCCAATAACACTATACTTCATGTCGTCACCCAAGTCAATATGCATCTGGAGATCTTTCTCCTCCAAGTCACTGAATAACTCTTTGTCGCCAGTCATGTGGAATGAAGCTCCACTATCCAAGTACCATACACTTCCCATCCTTGATGACACCACGAATGCAATGAGGGAAAATTCCAATTTGAATTGAGAGGCCAAAGCCTCACCGACCACTCCTCTTGAGGACTTCTTCTTGGACTTCTTGAGTGGACAATTTGTAGCCAAATGGCCCAACTCATGATAGTGAAATCACTTAACTTTGGTCATGTCTTTCTTCTTACCTTCATGATAAGAATCTGATTTGGAATGGGAAGCTTTCCCTTTCCCCTTCTTTGCCTTAAACACTAAGGAATAGTTCTCTTCATCATCATTCTTTGATGAAGAGCCATCCTTGGTGTTCCTCCTAATCTCCTCCTACATCAAATCTGACCACAGTCATTCCCAATCCAGAAGCTTCTCCCAACCATTGACAAAGTCTTGATATCTATGCCAACTCTATGGGAGCCCTAAAAGAGAAAGACTCACCATATCATCCTCGACAACCGTGATTCCAACACTTCCAAGTTCATCACAACATTGAGTGAACTTGGTCAAGTATTTTGGAATCGTCTCGCCTTTCTAAATTTTGATTTTTCAAATTTTGTCCTTCAGTTTCAATTTCCTTTGGTCACTTATGTTCTGATACAATTTTGTTAATTCTTTCCACATAGCATACAGAGTTTTATTTCCATGGAGACTCGAGACAATGTGGTCTCAAACTCCCTCAAGGATTATCCGCCTCACTTTTTCCACACACTTCTTCCACTCAGCCAAATTTTGAGCATCTGATGCTACTAGATTAGGAATTTCTTGATCTATGAATTCCTTCAAGCCATTATCCTCTAGCACAACCTCCATTTTGCCCCTCGAGGCTATAAAATTCAAGCTACCTTCCAAGGCATACTTGAACCGCAAACCTTAGACCGCCATCGATTGATCCTGAAGTATGTATTGCAAATTCAAATTTCACCTATAACCCAAAACTCAAAAATTTGAAATATCCTCTAGTATATTGAATTCAACCTCGATACCATGTAGAAAATACTATAGATTCACAAGCTCATGCAATGTACTAAGGAAAAGGACAAGAATCTACTTCTACTTTCAACCGGCGAAATCCAATAGATCGATGAAAACAATAAGAACAAGAAGAATAATTCCACACAAGTATGCTCAACTCTCTCAGCTCACAAGCTAGGTCTTTGCCAACACTTAGCCAATTCTGCAACTCTCCATGCTCCTAATATCTTGCATAATTCCTAGGATGAATATCCCATATTTAAAGAAATCCATGCTTCCAAAACTATGCAATCCAAACATAGGATCAAGCTCTGATGCATGCATGATATTTACACTCCATTAAATAATACCACTAATAGTACATTGTCCCTGCACTCTATTCTCAACTAGGTCTTTCTCTGAACTGACATGCATGAGTTTCTCATGAGGGAATCTTCAGTTAATTGGAGTAGCACTAGTGGAGGCACTAGTGCACCAATTGACTATTAGTTCTTTATTAGTTCCAAAAAAAATTGGAATAATTTAACTTAAATTAACTCAGTAAACTGAGTGATCTAATTTCGACCTCAATTTAAACTTATACTGGGCCCATAAAATTTAGGGAGAACATATACATGACTTCAAAAATACTTCAACTCAAAATTCCTAAGCTAATTAAGTTAATTAAACTTAATTAACTATTTACAAGTTGCTATGAGAATAGAATTCGATTTTAATACTCAGTTTAATTCAAGGACAAATTAAACTAGAATTTCTTGTTGCCATTTCTCAACATATAGTACTATGATTGTGAAATTTTCTAAATAGAAATCCAACTACAGTGATTGGTATTATTTCTTCTACTTATTATTTCATAAATAAGTTATTCACAGTGTTTCTATAGAAAAAATCGAAATCAATTTTACTGCATCCTTCACAATTAATACTACGGCAAGTAAATGCAAGGAAAAGTACTAGCATAAGTATAATACAATGACACAGTTATTTTTGGACAATTGTCCTTGGAAAAACCTAATGTGGGAAAATAGATGCAACAGATGAGGGTTTCTTTATTAATCTTCAGCAAAAATCTCATGTACAAGATACAACCAACAAACTAGAAGAGAAATTTGTGTGAAATATTACAGACGATATTCTCACGCTTCTCAACTAAATTCTAGCTCTGGAGAGGACTTTTTTCCCCCTCTGCGTCTCACTACATCAACTTCTGCATAGTCCCAACATCAATCCCAATGTCACAGCCTCAATGTTGTCCCTCCTTTGCTCTGCGTCTTCTTTTTTCTCCTGCACCTCTAACTGATGTTGATGTCCTCTCTCTGTTATAGACCTTTTTGGGCACTTCAACCCCAATCATAAATGTCCATAAACTGAGGGCTCCTAAGTCCCTAAAAGTGTTGCTTCACTGCCTAGAGGAACAAGGTCAGCTGATTACATCATCTCCCAAAAGTTCTCCACTAAAAACTGCTCAGAAATGTCAAAACTGGACCATACTGAACACCCAGTGCAGAGGGTGCGATGCATATCACCTTCCCAGTGTAAAGGTGTGATGCATACTGAATGGCCCCTTTGTAGGGTGCGATGGTCGGGAATGGACAAATGGCAGGGACAAATTGCGAGGTGGAAGATCATGGAATCTTCCAGAAGCTTCCTCTCTGACACTTGCCTCTCTATTTTCGACCAGGGATGAGTAAGAGATCATCATTCTCCAAGTGTAAGCAGGAACTATCAGAGAGAGGACACTAATCAAGAACCCAGAAGATGACTCACCTCTCTGTAATCATCTATATATGGATCCCTCATCACAGAGATCCAGAGGCTGGAATTTTGTATCTTATAGAGACATGTTGTTGGTTTTCTGGAGAAAATTCACAGTGTTGGGTGATCTAAGCTTTACTTGAGGTGAAGAAGGGCTTTCTTGCTGGAGGATGATGCTGGGTCAGAACATATGGTTGTAATCCTCTTGCTACTATTAATCTTAATAAAGCTATTCAAGTTTTCCTCCATATTCTTGTATGTTTGCTTATATATGCACTTGTATGGTTAACACATATCTGGTCCTATGTTATTTATGAATATAGATCTTTGTTCTTCGATAGTAGTATGCTGCTTTGATTCCACAAGTGCTCTTTGAAGTTGGGTAGACGAAGAAAAAGCGGCAAAGACCTATTAGGAAGGAGAGGAATCAAGCAAGGGAACCAAGCGTAAGACTAAGGTTGCTCTCCTTTGTTCCACTCTCATCTATTTTCATAAAGGAAAGCGAAAGTAGACTTTGCTTGTTTGTTTCTAAGATAGCTACTAGTCTTAGTGGGAATAGCAGCTCCGAGTGGACACTATTCCCGATAACAAAATGGTGAATCCGCTGGGGAGCGACTAGATTTTTTGTTAGCCTATCTTTGTTTCTTTTATAAACTTACAGACGGAGCCTGAAGCCAAGCCAGCTAGCCTTCGAACTGCATTTTTTATACAAATGCAAAGTAGATCAATGCTGCTTCAGTCTATCTTCGGGTTTTGTTTATGAATTAAACAATCGATCTGCAAACATTCTAATTGCCTTAAGTGGTGGCTCTAATAACCTCCTTAGATCAACCCCTGTGATTTACATATACTGAACATCACTTACTCGGCCTAAATTCCTAAACTAAATTGAAAATTCTGAGTGAAAACTCGTTTAAAGTCTCACACTGGTACCATCACACCTTGCCTTCAAGGCAGTCTGTATGCATCACACTTCCCGAGTGTAGTAGGTGCGTTGCATACTAAATTCACTGTGTGACAGGTGCGATGGTCAGGGAAGGTTAACTTTACCTTCAGACTTTGGTTTTTTCCTCACTATTTTTCAGTCCTATTCAGGAGTTTTGTTGTCTGTGGTCAATGTATCTCTGTGAAAACCCCCTTCTCTTACATCATTCTGCCTCTATTGTGCAAATAACTGTAAGTGTTTTTATGTAATGCGCGCCATTTTCAGTTCTCTTTTGCAAAGAAGTAGCATAGTCGAACTATCGTTTCTTAACCTGAAAGTGTCGTAGCTGTCGTTTTCAGTCATAGAAGACAATCCCATTGTTCTTAATAGTCGATTACTCTTGCATATGATTTGAATTAGTATTTTTTAAAGTGTCGAAAAGCAATTTTCATTTCGAAATTGCAAAGTGTCTCTCTTACCTTCACTTCATTTTGAAAAGAAATTTGTTGAGTATTGTCGCTTTGAAAATAATTCAGATTTGCACTTAGCTTTCTTATCATCATTCATACATTAAGAAGGCTGAAAGCAAATACATGCATGTGCATTTGCATTTAGACTGCTTGGTTTGATTTAGGACGGTGCATTTAGTGTGTTCTCTGTGCTCTTTGTTGAAATATTATCAACTTTCTTTCCTTAAGTAGCTAGGATTTTCATTGCCAAAAGAAGATTAAACAGTTGTTTATCATCTTAGACTGCATTTTAGGAATTGTATACACATCATGCGGTGAACCTGAAAGGAAAATTTTTAAGCAAGATCAACTAAAATAAATTTAATGAATCTAACAACGCTTTGAACCTAATGCACAACATCTAGAGGTCTAGGCTAGAGACGTATTCTGGCGTCGTAAAACCTGGTAACTATTGTTTTCACTGTTGGTTGGGTGATTCCTCCACTCTGAGACGGCAAGTGCCAGTATGAACTTGTGCTCCCACGTACCATCGAGTATATATTGGGAGACCACAATAAGATGCATCCTTTATCCTTACGAAGCCGTGTCTGCCGCCCTATCGATCTCAATGCACTGAAAAAAGCATTCGGGAAGATTGACTGTCATACCGTAAAAAGTATTCTGCAGTTTTGTGATTGGTTTGGTAATCCCCTCTGCCTAGATCTCCAGAGAAGTTTATTTTGCTCCTTTTCAGAATCCTTAAAAGAAAAGGTCCATCTGAGCACTTGTCACTTCAGGCTCACTAAAAATCGAAGGCGACTAGAGTCATCTTTTGTTTTTTCTCGACTCTTTAAAATTGAAAAAACAAGTGTCAAAGCGTCTAAATTTTATTTTAATCAGAATAACATCACAAATTCCCTCGTTGGTATTTAGGTTGAGAAAAATGGAGTCTACCAACCAAGGATTTCCCCTTGGAGGAAATCCTTGTCCTTTCTTCTCTTGGGGAGATGTTGGTGCACCCCATATGGCCACATTGTGACTTCCAGGGTTGACGATTGGTTTTCCCGTCTGGCTCTTCTCTACCTCTGTCGTTAAGAATACCGTAATCCTTGAACAGTCAAGTCAGCAACTAGATGATACTAGAGTTTCCCACCAACCTTCTACTTCGTCTGATTCTCCCTCTCCTCCTTCCTCTTCGCTTGATAAAGTTGGTAAAGCTAAAAATCAAGTAACTGAGAAGAAGAAGAAGCATAAAGAGAAAAAGGAAAAGAAGAAAAAGGAACCAAAATTGAAAGAGGGAAACCAAGCGTCATCTAGTGAAAATCCTCACACCGCACCGTCTAAACCTAAATCTCCTTGTGTCATTTGCAATGG